>JARHVA010001073.1:2082500-2377500 GCA_037957365.1 Torreya grandis | reverse complement strand
CAATATTAACCATAGAGTCACCTGCACCTATCTTTATATGCTATGTATTTGTAATCATGAACCTTGATGATTCACACAACTCTAAAGATAGGTCTCATTAGCCTTGAAATCCTAGGGGTACTTACGAGGGTGATAAACATGTAAAAAAATATGACAGTGTAATAGGATGAGATAACACCAATCACCCCCATTTAATGATTAATTTTTACCTACATATTTGATACTTAAAGGATGGAAATCAAGACACAAGTAGTTCTCCCACCTATTGTGATTGTGAAAGTGTGTTCCTCCATCATATGTATGCAGTAAATGATTTGGATTTATACTTGATAATTCTTGATTTGACTTGGATTTAGTGTGCTTTATACTTGACTTGTAACTTCTCCTAATGATAGGTTTTTAATTTTGGAAGAATAGGTAATATTTGTTTAATGTGAAATAGTGTATAGATGTGTTCCAGATAAGTACCAAGTCCCTTTTGAATGAGATATTGAATTGTTTATAAATGAGTCCAATTGGGTAGTTTCTCATATCATGACATAATAGGAAAATATGCCAACCCTAAGAAGAGGTTTGATATTTAAAATTGGTCACTATTGAGATTGGGTCACTACTAACCAAATCAAGTCAATATCAATTGGTGATATTGACTGAATTTGGTAGAATCAACTTATGTACATGTGAACTAAACTTAGAGTCAGGAGATGTCTATGTAGAATATTTAGTAGGTTTCAAATATATAATGAGGTTATTATTGGCATTTAATAGTATAAATGGGTTACTCATAATATAGTATGCAAGTCTGAGATACAAGTGGATTAGGATATCGATTATGCACTCAAGTCATGCATGGTAAATGTGTGAGAATATTATCATTGTCAAATACCAAAGACCATATTTTTATATATACAGGTCCTTAATTCAAATTTAAAGAATCTCTTATATATAAATTCATTATGAGGTATTCAAGGACAAACACTTTACATTATCAATAGATAAACAATATTACATATTGCACCTATAGATGTTAGAGTTAAATCTAAAGTTTACAAAGGTCAATTGACATTTTCATGCTTGTACTAAGTGCAAGAAAAGAGAAATAGCATCTAGGCTTTCATCCACAATTAGTGGGAGAATTACATTTGATTTTTATATCTCTTTGAAGTATTGATAATTTAGTACAAAGTTTGGCTAGTCCACATGGATTGACTAAGGTTAGTCCAACTCAACCCTTTTGCCCAAAATCCCCATTTCAAACTAAATTATTTTTGTAGAATTAGGGTTTTGACCATACAAGTGCATTTGTATAATTTTAAAGGTGATTAAATGTATAAATAATCATTACAACATAGGTGAATCATCTTATAATAAATCAATATATCTATGTGTATAGGGAAAATACCAACCACTTTAAGTCCATATCAATTGTTGATATTGACCCAACCTAATGGAAGTGACTAGTAAGCAACATGATGGAACGAGTCACACATAGATCATTTAAACATACTATAGATGTAACTTTTAGACATTCAAAACTTACAACAATGTGGAAAATAAGTTACAGCATTCTTACCTCTTGTTATAATTTTATTTATATATTTAACCTATGTGATTTATCGTAGTTCAAATAAAATTTCATGAGTATTTGTGTACATTATAAAAATCTAGATTAATCATTATTTTACTCATTTTTATCCTATTAGGGTTTTTGAAAACCAAATTAGGGTTAAATAATAGGATAATTTGAATGTTAGGAAATGGAGGTGGATTTATTTCATTAGTGACTATGATGTTGACATTGAATGCATTAAAGGAAAGGAAAATAGAGTGGTTAATGCCCTTAGTAGGTGAGAAAATATTATTTCACCATCCCAAATTTGCTTTGAATTTAGGGATTTAGTCCTTGACTAGTAGCCACAAGACCCCTTTTACTTAAAAATATAGGTAGAATAGGTTATAAAGATAGATGAAAGTAAAAATGTTGAATTCACCTTTGATTTAGATAGTCTTTTGAAGTTTCAAGGTAGGATTTATGTACCTAAAACAAATAAGTTAAGAATGAAAGTGTTAAATGAAGTGAATAATGTACCTTATTATAAACATCCAATAGTGAAAAAATGGTTTAAGAGCTAAAATTATATTATTTTTAGCATGGTTTGAAAAATGATGTCATTGATTTTGTGCAAAATGCATTGAATGTTAAAAAGTGAAAGATGAACAATGCCACCTTGGTGGAAAACTCTATCCATATTATGTACCAAAAATTAAATGGGTGTTAATGTCTATGGACTTTATATCAATTTTACCAAATTCTAAAAATTCTCATGATATAATTTTGGTTTTAGCTGATAAGTTTATGAAAGTGGCTCATTTCATACCTAGAAATTTAAAAGATGCCGCACCTACTCTTATGGAAACATTTGTCCATGAGATTTTAAGACTTAATTGAATGTTTAAAGTAATCTTTTTATATATAAAAAAGTTGTTTACATCTTGATTTTACAAAACTTTGATTGTTTTTTTTGGAACCAAGTTGAAATTTAGTACAACACATCACCTGCAAATAGATGGGTAGACTGAGTGACTCAACCAATTGGTTGAGGACATCTTGCACATGTACACAATGCATCAACCCTCTGAGTGAAATAATATCTTCCATTGGTGTATTTAACCCATAATATCATGTACCATTATTCACTAAAGATGGCACCTTTTAAGGTTTTGTAGGATATAAAAGGTATAACTCCACTTGGTTGGGATAGTTTGGATAACAAAATAACTCCCAGACCTAATGTTTTACATGATTATGATACATAAATGCAAATTATAATACAAAAACTAAAAGAATCCTCAAATCATCAAAAGGGTTATGTTGAACTAAAGGTAAATTGAATGGGAATTTCATGTTGGCAATAAAGTATTTTTAAGAGTTTCCCTAGTAAGAGCTCAATTAAATCTAAAAAGGTAGCCAAACTATCTCATGTATTTATTAGACCCTTTGATGTGATTGAAAGAATAAATCTAGTGGATTACTGACTAACACTTCATCCTCTTTCAAAAATTCATAATGTTTTCTATAGTTCAGTACTTAAAAAGTATGTTATTGATCCCTTGTATGTGATTAATTGATATAACTTATAGGTGTAAGATAATGGGATTCTTCAACTATACCCAGTACAAGTGTTGGAATTTTATGCAACATTAATCCATAAAATATTAAGATCTAGTAGTTTTTGATCTAGTGGGATCAAATGAGTGAGAGAAGCATTACATGGGAGAATGAGAATCTCATGTGTAGCACTTACCCTCACTTGTTTGAATAGATCAATGATTTGGTGTCATTTTTATGGGGAGGTGGATGTCATATCCCCAATTTCAGAACTTTATTTTCTTGTCTTAATATTGGTTGTTGAACATTTGATTACATTTTTATATTTGTGTTAAAAGGGAACAATATTATTAGATCAGTGAAATAATGACAATTTTTTATATCATCATTTAAAAATAATTGCAGCTCATGTTTGGATTATGGAATTATTGTAATGACATGTTTTGTATTATATTATACTTTGATTATGTTGTTAATTATATTTTTAAATTGAAACAGATAAATATTGATGATTTTATCTAGTTTTAAGTGCATGCAAGATTGGAGTATTAAATGTCATTTGAGCATCTAGACAACATGTATCTTGTGGTAATTATAAACGGATATAATTTGGCATATTTCTATTATGGTGTTTTACTCTTTCTCATATTTTTTAATTTACTAGAGTTGGTGTTTTTTACAATTGGAAATAAATGATTTATTAATGGAGTTAATAATGCATATAGTCAGAGGCTATCACATCATCAACATCTATATATCTAATCAGTTTGAGAGTTGACATGACACTCATCAGACACACTAGTGTGTTGTTGGGTTAATCAACATCCTTTTATGATTACCTATTTGTTACAAAATTTAACCTCTTCAGAGCAAAATAGAGGTAAGAACATGGTTAAGATCAAGTTTTTTTTTAAACACCTTGAAGGCATAACAAAGTATTAACCAAGGTAATGTTTGATATGTTATGTTTTAAGGTGTTCAATCCACTATGCAGAAAATTAAAATCCTAATCTAAGGGAAATGGGACCACATCCCCACCATGGCATTTGTTGTTAATTCAAAAGTTTGGCATAATTTTACGAGTGGTGGCATCCAAAATACATCCATCATAACCTAACCAAACATGCAATATAGTTGATAATATTTTGAATTATGTAGTGGGAATATTTTTTAAAATTAGGGTTGTATTTGATTGGAAAATGATTTTGACCTGTCATACCCTCCTTGAGAAACATGGATAAAATAGAATTAGCAGAGCCTTGTTGAATTTTTCTACCACCTATGCATGCAATGAAGCTAAAACTTTGGATGTGTAGACTACATGATTATTGTCATAATTTTTGTGGAAATAATCTAGTGGGTATGTCATTATAGGATCAAATATTGTGTTTTTATTGGCTTAAATTTTCATATACAACTAACTCAATTTTTAGCTTGTGTTTAAATCAAACATGTCTTTTATTTTGTTATGGGTTTATAGTTTAATTTTGCATGGAATAACTATAAATTAACTCTTGATTTTTTTATAACACTATGTGTCATTAATGGAGGAATGGAAATGGCCATGGGCCTATTTGTCCCATGGTCGTGACTAGAAAGATACATATTGGGTGATTTTTCAAGAAGAAGGGACTAAAAACTTGGTTATTGTATGTGGTTTCATGGTTGTAGGGTTTGACACCATCACCACTTCTATATTCAACATCTCTTTTCAATCAAGTCCCTTATTAAGATTAAAAAACTAAGTTTGATTTAAAAACAATGTTAGATCTATAGTTTCATGGCTTGGGCTTCTATATATTTGATACCTTGGGTTTTATTATGGATAAGTGAAAAGGGGTTCTAACATTATTTACTAGGTTGCATTAAAGGTAATAAGGGTGATTGAATTTTTGGTTTTAAATTCTTATGGGGTTTTACTTTATTAAGAAGGTAATAGTGAGGTTGTAGTTTTTTGGATTGGTTTGCACATTCTTGATGCTTGAAATATTATGACAATTCATGGAATGAATTTATATGTTCTAAGAGTGCCTGAATTTAGATTAATGAGTAAGTTTGAGGCATGTTTAGACTTTTATTTATGTGTGGATTCATTACAATTTATTTATGCATGTACTTGTTGAGAAATTTGGAAAAAATATTATTGAATTTGGGACTCTATACCCATTTTTCTTAAAGGGAAATAAGTAGGAAAGAATTCAAGATTGTTCTTTTATGCATAAAATCTAGTGAGTGTGAGGATGGAAAAGAGCATGTGAAACTATTACCTATGCAACCTTTACCCTCTTATTATTATTTATTTGAACTAAGCTTGAATATTTTTGGTATATGCAAAACATGATTTCAGGATGATTAGGTACACCCCTATAGATGCAAACATCTATAGGTGGGAACCTAACCCTCTATTGATTTTTGTGTGTGAGATAATTTATAAATGACTAACAGTTGTAAGTAATTTTATTTTATTATGATATACATTATTTTTATGGATACTTATTTAATAATACATGGATTGTAGAATGATAAATTCAAGCTTCTATTCAAACAAAAAGTGAACCACCACCATGTGGGTAGTGTAAATATAAAACAAAACTTGAGTAAGATGTTTTATATACAAAACATTGAGAATAGTGTTAATCTACACTCTATTTAGTGTCATGACATGGAATTGTATCTACAAACACTTATATCAATTCATTTCCTTCTTTTGGATGTTATGACATAAATGTAAAGATAGAATTAGTTTAAACTAAAGGAAAATGTATTAGGATTCATACCTTTTTTTATCAGTCTAATGACTCATTATAATTGATGTAAATATGAAAAATGCTCGCATGAGTGAACTCTTGATGTATTCTTGTCAAGGTTGATGATGTTCTTGATGCAGAGTTCAAGAGAAATATTCTCTTGATTTATTTAATATTATTATTTTTTCATATAACTACATCAATCCTTGATCCCATGTCATTGTGGGTATGTATGGCAACCCATTTCAAGGGCACATGTTAAAAAAATTTATTCGATGGGGGTTATTCATTTCAAATAATTTATCAAAACCATGAGTTTTCTTGTAACACAATGATTTTTTGATTGTACTTATTGAATGTCGAATATTTTGTAGTGGTTGTTGTGTGGAATTAAAAATGTTGTTAATGGCCTTGGAGCTAATATTTTGAATTAAATTGTATAGTCTTTATGTAGAATCATGTAATTATGAATATCTTTGAGACTTGTATATATATTTTAAAAACCATTAATCATAATACATAAGGGGTTTTAAGGTTGTAATTCAATAATTCATGGGGTGAATTACATTCCAAACTTAATGGAAACTTTATATAAGCCATGCCATCTTAATTAAGTTATTTCTCAATAGAAGAGATGAAATTTTTATTGATTGATTGAGTCTATCATGGATATGATAATAAATGTCATTTATTATGTATAATAACATTATTGGTTCCTTCATGATGTGAATTTTATATTGCATTGTAATCATAAGATTATGGAAAAAGTGTGGCCTTGATCTTGAAATGGATAAATTATTATTAAGTGATTTTTATGTTACCATATTGTCTTATGTAATGAAATCTTGTTTGATTTAACTCAATATGGAATATTTATTAGACCAAGATAGTCATTAGGAAATGCATAAGTAGGTTGAAAGGTTTTTTCCCCTTTATAAATTAAGTTGTTAAAATAAGTTAAAGAACCTTTTATGTACTGCATATAAAACCAACATTAAATCAATATTAGTTGTATTTTATTAAATTTAATTTGAATCAATAAGAAGGTAACAAACCTTAGTAAGGAAACAAAGGTAAGTCATTATAATAGGTGGTTTGGTCTTAATGATTATAGAGGACTTTAATGAAGGGCTTTGCCTTTTGAATCTACTTACTAAATGGATAATATGGAAAATACTCTAAGAATATTAAGTTAAATATCAAATGAGATTGTGATAAGAAGGAAACAAAGAGACAGTAAGGAATCTTTTACCTTTTGACTATAAGAGCCAAGTTGTGAGTACTAACTTAATGATGAAAAGATAATACCAAAATAGAACATTAAGATTTTGCATTTAATTTTCTTATATCTTTGTCTTATTTAACTAAGAAAATATTATCGATGATGCTTTCTTGAATTGACTACTTAAGTAATGGAGTTTCAACAAAATAATAAAACTAGGTAATGAAAAGCTTAAAAATATATAAGGGCAGGAATGTATAACCTCACAAAATATGTATGGGTCTTAGTGATGCCATTCACTCATGCCCTAATAAGCTAAAACCTTTTTTTGTAAATTCACATGATGAGGTTAATAGGGGCATAGACCTCACTATAAAATAACCAAATCATGGTCACATATAATTAAAAGTATAGATTGATCACAATGAGAGTACTTGTGTCAATTGGGGTAATAGTATGGATGAAAGGACTAATCATCTAAGTCTAATGAAAATTATATAGGATTATTCAACACAAAGACAACATGTGTCACAAGTTTTGTAAATGCCATTGAATTAAACTAAGTTAGTGGTAATTAAATAATAATGATGTGATTTGTTGTGAAAACTAAAAAAATTTAGAGTCCCATTTTTTGCGTCTCTACATGTCTAACCCTTAAGGGATCATAGATGCATCTAGATAGAAGGTGTTAGCATCCCTTGAGTGTCTATAATTTTATAAACATCGATAATTCTCCTCCAATATAGATGAATCATTTGGAAGTGTTTCCTCTTTTGATCATGATAACTTGCATTCCTAGTCTTATTGAACATTTTACACATATTATTTCCTATTATTTAAATTAAATATAAGTTGCATTGTTTTGAAAATACTTTTTCATTTGAGTGTGTGTTGGTTTACTATTATATTATTATAACTTTATGTATTCCATAATCTATAGTTTTTTTTTCAAGTACAGGGTTATCCACTGAATCAACATCTTGGGCCTCATCATACAGATCAATTAGGTCCCTAGGCTAAAAAAAATTAGAAAATAACATTCAATGTAGTTCAACAAGTAATTATGGATCAAAACCCTAATCTTACATGACTTTTCATGCTATAATGAATAAGTGATACAAAGAAATAAATGTTTCAAATATACTTTAACTATTTGAATTTTGCTCTAACATTCTAACAATAGTTTCCTTCAATAAATGCATTACTCTTTCTTTCAATTTCACTTGTCATCCATTATCTTGTACACACTAATGCACTTGTGTATTTATAGGCTTATCAAATTCAAATTAGGACAAAACTAGTACATAAACCAACATGCAACAAGCATGAAAAGTTGATAAGCACATAAGACAAGGCACATAAGATCCAACACATGGGTTAGACGGGCTTGTGCTAGAACCATACACATTACGATTCTAGAACCTCAAACCATACATTATATGACCTTGGGAAACATGTCCAAAACCCAAAAATAACATATATGAAGCATAATAAAAATATAGGGATAAAATAAAATAGGGAAAACATCATAAAAAAGGACAAAACATGAATAAATGCTAATAAGAAAACTAATAAAAAAAATCAAAGAATCTAGGATTGGTATTTTAGAGAAGGACTATCATCTCCAATAGAGGATCCTAAAATTCTTTATGAAAATAAATGAGAGGCTAAGGACTAGGATAAAAAATTTATGATGATAAATTTGAGTAATTGATTTATATATGCAAATTATATCTAAAACACCCAAATCTACAATCTACTATTAAAATTAGAAACCACTAGATCAAAATGCAATAAAATGAACATTTAAAACATCATTATAATCTAAATCCAAATTTCCCAATAAATATTCAAACAACAAGGATAAAAATTATATATGGAGATTACTTAAAAATAGACTCAAAATTTTAGCATGATATTAGCTTGATCAAAAAACTTGGATGATAGTTTGATAGATTTAGTTGATAGAAGATTTTAGCATGAAGGATCATGGATTTTCTAGTTAAATTCAATGGAAGATGAGCTAGTTATTTATAGAGAGGGAGGAAGGAATATCAATGGCTAGTAATTCAAAGTTGGGCATAGGAAAATAAATGGTGGAGAATTATTCAAGGAATTAAGAAATCCTTGGATGATTCTAGACGAAAGAATGTCCTAAAGGTAGAAGCCTCTAGAGTATTTTTGGAAGCCTATTGACAATTAATAGATGATTAGTTATGTGATTAAGAGAGTATGCCTTTAAAAAATCCTAAGAGTAACTAGGTATGTGGGACATGGGAATTTTAAATTCCCAATTATTAGACAAGTGGGATTAGTTAGTAGATAATGGGGACTTAGGTGGATTAATTGGTTTGTGGCATAGGAATAAGGTTAGTAGATGAATAATAATGGAAAGGCGTGTTAGAAAAAAACTATGAGGATTATTAAATATGAATTAGATGGAATTAGTTCTCATTAGATGAAACTATCATATCAACAAAGGTAAGTAAATTTAGATGCATATATTTTTTCCCTTTTTGAAAGGGCATTGAGAGTGGATGAAGTGGAAGGAGTCATGGTCTTTCAAAGAATAAGGATACTCATATATGAATGTTAGTAAATGATGTTAATGTATGAATGTTAGTAAATGATATTAGTGGATACATGATTGGTTCCTCCTTGAGGGGACATACAGGGAGGAAGGAGATGGATAGCTACTCAAAATAATAAATAAGGGGTAGGAGGTGCAGATAGACAAGGGGTTAGGATGCTATATGTGTTATCGATGATGAACAAAATAAATTCTAGAGATCATTCCCCTATAAAATATCTATGTATAAGGAGAAAAAATAATTGCGTCATAGTTTTCTATGCATCCTAAGGGGAATCAACCATAACATGATGATGATAAGTCAAAAGGTCTCAAGATTTAGACATATCTTAGGTAAGGACACATGCTAGGGAGAGTTGTGGACCAAGATGATAAAGGCCCCAATTTTTTGACATATCCAAAGTAAGGACATATGTTGGGAGAGCATCAGGCCAAAATAAGATAATGATTTGATAAGATTAATTGATAGGTGTAGCTCAAAGCTAAAGTTAATAAATATGATGAAGGGGGTGAGAGAGAAGAATCAATATGATGGAATGACCAAAATATAAAAGTTAAAAATTGGTTAGTGTGATGCATCAAATCAATGAGTCATAATGTGATTAATAGGGATGATGCCCTATGAAAGACACATTTAAGGGAGTAAGAGATGATAATAAATTTATGGTCCTAATTATGCCCTAATTGAAAGACAAAACTGTAAACTTTAAATGATGAATTGACTAATTAATGATAATGCATGATTGATGGAAGAAAATATGGATGTTTTGATTTATCAAGCCTAATCGATAGGTGTAGGTGATTGAAAAAAATATTAAGGAGATGATTACGGTGATGGTGATTGATAAATAGACTAGCTAATTAATTATTGATATTATAGATCAAGTATTTGATGTAATACTTAGGGATGATGAGGGACTAGAGACCGGTTAAGCTGACCCCAGGCACACCATGTGACTGAGCATTGCTTACATGGTTTGAAAATACCTCAGGCAATGTAGTTCAAACTAGAATAGATAATGATGATGATGAATTATAATATTAGGATGATGATGATTGTTAGACATGTTAGTTTTTAGATAGATGTTAGGTGTGATAATTGGATCAAGAGTTGAGTTGAGATGTTGATGACTAGAGAGATGATAGATGATTGACTATGATGATAAAATATTTGGAAGAATGATTAGATATTAGATTAATGTATTGGGATGATTGACTTGAAGACAAAGGACTAGGATAAATGATTGGATATGGGATGTTAGATGTTATGAATGTGGTTAGGTTAGATGATTAGAATTGAATGATTGAATTGATGATGGGATAAATATAATTATATGATTAGGCATGTGATAGAGGATAGGGGAAATTATGAGTGTAGTCCATTATCAAGCCATCATTGTTATAATAAGGCTCATCATAGTCTAAGCAATCAAATGTAAATATAGTACTAGGCAGTATGCCCCATGATATAAGTATGACCAAAAGGACATTTTGCCAAAGTGCATGATTATAAAAGGGGTAAATAGAAAAATGTTCATCATCGAGGGCACCTAAAAGCATTATTATGGATTTTGGTTTCATCATAGCATCCTCATTCATCACCCAATACAAAAATAAATGATGCAAGACTAATTAAAAGACTAATAAAATAATACATAGACAAGAAAATAAACATATATAGATATATACATGGTAAAAGTCATGAAAACAAATCAAACAACAAAGAGCAAACAAGTAACACACATAAGTATCTACATGTAGTGTTATTGTGTCTTATCTAATTGTCCTAATGAGAGTCGATGGGATTATTGATTAGGGGATGAGTTAGACAAATTTGGTCATGATGATGTGAAGGTGGATCAAAGTTATGTATTTGGAAAGGGGTATAGATTTTGAGTAGACTAAATACTTGGACTAGGATAAGGTTATGGTTAAGGACCTGGGTATTAATATCAAGACATCGGACAAGACAAGATGACAAAATGATAAGACCACTAAGACATGAAACAAGACAAGATGATAAGATAGCTAAGACATTAGATAGGATGATTGGGATATTTAGGACATAGGACAATATGACATATGATAAGATAATTGAGATGCTTTGGTATTTTTTGGATTTTATAATTTTTAGGGTTTTTAGGGATATGTGTGTACAATATACTAAGGGGGTTACTAGTAAAGGGAATACCAAGCCTAGAAACTAGGATAAGTATGGATGGAATAATAGATGGGATGAAAAAAATATGAGCATGAGGTTGAAAAGGGGATGAGGACAAAGGAAGAATGGACTAGGGATCGCCAATGACCACATTGTGAAGGAACTAGATATCTAGTTTCCCAAGTGTCCATTGGAGGATATCCCAAGATGATTCTAGAATATTTCTCAAGACATATTTCACATCCTTATGAAGGTCAAGACTAGAAGAAATGCTTGGCATAATAAGATATAATATATGATGGTAGATGATGGATAGGAACAATGGACAAAGGGATATGACATGGATGGTATTGGCAAGGAACATGGGATATTATGGGGATGAAATGGATTTGCCCCAAGTGTTGATGTACAATGTGGATAATAGATTATTTTACCATGATGTTGGAAACTACTTTTCAACATGGTAATTTCCCAAGGCACCAAAAGAGTGGTTTTCACCATTGGATGAATGATTATTTTTTTTGACTCTTTTGACTTTTAGCATCTCAATTTATTAGAGGCAGGTGAGATATAGAATGCAAACATTTTTCATATTTTTAGCCAATACTTGTTCTATAAATATGTGATATTGGGATCATGTTATCAATGCTAGATCTAATTATGGCATAGTGACCTTCATTTATTTTTTATTTATAATCCTATAAACATCTCAACTAGGTGTCTTTGTAAACCCTACAAGATATAATATTGCTCGGGAAAGTGATGTGGGGAATGGAGTAGTTTATGTGATGTATATGGATGGTATGATCATGATGGGTGGTGTGACTAAGAAACGGGTGAAAATGGGGTTCAATAGTTACATATATCATTGGATACAATAGAAGGGACATTTTTGTTTTGTTTTGTATGCTAAATCTAAAGATGTAAGACTTACTAACTTATTTGTTCTTTGATCCAAATATTAGGAGGATTATCAGCCATATTGTTATTACTTTTGAAGATTTTTGACTTGCTAATATTTGACTTGGATTTTTATTACACCCTGGTGCCTAAATTTGGGATTCACTAGAGGAATTTGATCTTTGACTTGAATAATGATTATTATTTCCACTTTGATGGTCCCCTAGCACCTCAAGGATATGTATACTAGGAGATGACAATTTTTTATTTGGATAATTACAAAACTCTTCTTGAATTTGATTGATTATTTTTGGATCACAACTGACTTGACTATTTTGTTTGATTAATTGATTATTGGGTTAGATCCTTATATATTCAGCACTCAAGATTACACATTGAGGGGAATCAAATGATGTGTGTTCTTGTTTGTCCCATTTGAGGAGTGTGATAGAGGGATTATTAATAGGAGGTGGATGATTAGGGCTATGTGGTGAAAAGGGTGGATTAATGATATGATGGGCAACATAATCCTCATAAACACTACTAGGATACCCAACCTCAACATCAAATAAAATGTCCTCAAGAATCTCAAAGGATCATTAAGATGATTTGTAAAATTAGCATCTAAAGTTGAGTCATATCTAGTTTGATGATATTTGACTATTAAATCATCAAATAATTTTGTTATGATTTCATCATCTTGAGATGGATCAAGATTCATGCCTTATGATTGGTCAACATTAAAATTAGAGACATCCTCAAAGAGATAGGTGTTAGCATGACTTAAATGATTTGAAAGGGATGATGCATCCAACATAGATTATAATTCATATATTGATATTGGATATGATCTTAACCATTCTGATGTTGAATTTGACAGGGATGTTGATGAGGTGATGTCATCAATAGATGATTTTTTAATAGTATCCATATTATTATCTACAATTACCTTCTTCCCCTTGGGTTTGTGAATGGATTCTTTAGGCTTAATGGATTTTTGAAAATGGGGGCTTTGGTGTGGATAGGATATAGGGATCATTCAAGCTAGGATAGTTATGGTATGGTGAGGATTGGAGTCATGACCTCAGTTAAGGAGGGAAGAAGCTTGATCATACTTAGGAATAAATTATTGGCATACCCTTTTTTGCACACTCCTAGGTGTAGATGTATTATATTTATCCTCAATTTCAATGTCATCATTATTAATTAAATTTTTGACATAATCTCTAAAATGGAAACATCTATTAATAGAATGCTCAGGGAATTTATCATATAGACAAAATTGTTCTAATTGAAACCATGAGGGCATATGTTTGGAAAAATCTAGAGTTCTTATTTTTGGGTAAACAATCATGCCTATGGCCTCTAGTTTCCAAAATAGGGCTTATGTGGATAAAGGGAGAACGGTATATTTCTTGTATATAGTTCTAGATGTGGATGTTTTGGATTTAGGAGTGGAAGAATGTGATGGTGATGTCATGATATTGGGGGATGATGGTATGTGTGATTTTTTAGGAGATGAATGGGTATTAGATGAGGTTGAAAATCTAGGTTTCCCTTTGCTAGTAGGATGGGAGATTTTTAATGGACTATGACTGGTAAATGGAGGATTTGACTATGGATGGGTGTGAATTAGAGGTAAGATTAGTTGAACAGGGTCTAAGCCTATATAAATTTGGGTACCCATTTGTAAGAACCATAAGAGGACTACATCCTTGTTGGTAAAAATATATTTATTAAATAAGTTAATCTCTTTATTAGTATATTGACTAGGAAGGTCATAACCAAGACTAGGATAAGTGGATGGGGGATTGGAATGGGATTTGTTGTCATAAAAATTAGATGTGGATAAGGTTTGATGAGGCACTTAATTGATATGTGACCTTAGGTATGGGGGTTAAAAATCATTTGGAAGATGAGCACCCATCTCTAATAGCTTTAAAAGGCACTTGTCCTTATTGGCAAATATATACTTGTGAAATATGGTGACCTCATCACTTGTATATTGGGGGACATTATGACTATGGCTATGATGAATGGAAAATATGGCTGACCATGGTGTCTTATCATGTGGGCCAAGTGTAGATGGATATTCTTGATGGGTAAGGACATGGGATGTTAATTTAGGCTTGATGGTATCAAAGTCTGCAAGTAGGCAGACACCAATTTCTAGGGCCCACAAAAGGATCTCATCTTTGTTGGCAAATAGGTATTGTTCTACAAGAACTGGGTCCAAATCCATGTAGGTAGATAATAAATAGGTGGTAGATGAAAGGTAGATAAAAGGGGGCTATGTGAAGGTAGAGTAGATATTGGGAAAAAATATGGATCTTGGATAAAATAGGTCTAAATGATTGAGCTAGTATGAGTGGTGATGGGTAAAGTTGGCATAAGCTAAATGGATTATGATGTCAGACCAGGATGAGATTTCAAATTTATAGTATGATAGGTGTTAATGATATATCAAAAATGCCTAGTTTTCAAGCTAGAAAAAAGATGGGATTTTGACTAGTGCCTAGATTCAAATTATCAAGATGATGATTAGATGGGTGCTAGTTATAAATAGTCAAGACAACTAGATTAGAGATGACTCTATTGAGGATGACTATATGCTAGATTGAAACTGATAAAGTGATAGGTTGTTAACAAGGTATTGATTTAATAGGGAATTTGATAGAGTAATGGATGATAGAAAAGGAGTAAGGAAATTACTTAGATGATTTGCAACAATAGAATCATATATGTCAGAATTAAGATTAGAATAAATAGATCCACAACAACAATTGATGAAAGAGTAGAATACTTGAATATTATGACTAAGCCACTTTGAGGGGGAAACCTCTACAATAATGAAATAATAATAGAATTAATGATATGATGATAAAATACTAACCACTACCTCCTATATATACTCTACTAAGCCATGGTTATTTCATAGATTGACCATACTAAGAACATTGAGAAATGCAATAAGCTAATATAAAAGTGTGTAAGCCATAACTCAGCCACACATATCCCTAGATGCATTATAAGTTAAGGGCATATCATGCCCCTCCCCTTCAAAACAACATTATCCTCAATGTTAAATAAAACCAAGATGTTTTTTTAGGATTAACACTTCATCCTCCCATGATGCATCTTCAGAATGTAGGTTCTTCCATTTGATCAAATATTGCTTAATGGATATGGTCTGTAGTTGCTCAGTGTACATGTGAAAGATCTCCTAAGGATATATAATTACTCTCCTTTATTCATCTAATTTAGGTAACTCAGTTTGAGTGGAAGCTTTATGTCTAATTACTTTATTTAGGCAAGATACATGGAATATTGGATGTATGCAAGTGGTTAGGGGTAATTCTAACATGTAAGCCACACTACCAATTTTTTGCAAGATCTAATAAGAGACATAATACTTAGGTGATATATTTTTATCCTTTTTATGTTAATTTAGATACATATACTTATATGGTTTCAAATACATAAAGACCTAGTCACTTATGTCAAAATGCCACTCATTGTGGCATTGATTTATTTGTTGCTTCATCAAATACTACTTAATGGCTCTAGTTCACAATTTCTTAGTATGTGTGTGAAGAATCTCCTTAGGATCTATAATTATTCTACCTTCTTCATCTAATTTAGGTAACTCAGTCTGAGTGGAAAATCTATGTCCAATTACTTTATTTAGGCAAGATACATGGAATACTAGATGTATACGAGTGGTTGGGGGTAATTCTAACTTGTAAGCCACACTACCAATTTTTTGCAAGATCTGGAAAGGACCATAATACTTAGATAATATCTTGTTATCCTTTTTTTATTATGTTAGAGACATATGATTATATGGTTAAAAATACAAAAAAATACCCAATCACCTATGTCAAAATTACAATCACTGTGGCATTGATCTATTTATTGCTTCATTTAATTTTGTGTCATTACTAAATTCACATGCAAACTAACTAACACCTCCTATTGATGGTGAATGTGTTCCTTAATAGCTCAAACCTTAGGATGCACTATCAAAATTGAAGTGATAGATGGTGGGTGATACCCATTTAATTCCACAAAGGGAGACATCTTAGAAAAAGTGTGAAAATAAGTGTTATACCACCATTCAGCAAGTGGCAGCGAATGAACCCATTTGTCATGTTTGTTAGAAACAAAAAAATGAATATGTCCTTCTAAACATTTGTTGAATACCTCTGTTATCTATCAAATTAAGGATGATATGATGAGCTATGATCCAATTGGGTACCCAAACATACAAATAATTCAATCTAAAAATGACTAATAGAAATGGGATCTAGTCACTTACAATGATCTTTGGAGTGCCATGCAATTTTTGAACTATATTGAGAAAAGTAGAAACTACTGTATTGATAATAAATGGTTACGATAAGGATAAAAAATGAGCATATTTGGTGAGTCAATCCATAACTACCATGATAACATTTTTACCCTCAGACCTTGGTACCCATGTAATGAAATCCATGGAAACCTCTTCCTAATGTTGGTTAGGGATACATAAAGGCTATAAAAGACCTAAGGTATTAATGGTTTCACCTTTATTTTGCTGGCATACCATGCATTTAGCCACATATTTCTAAACATCCCCTTTTATTCCTCCCTAAAATAAATCTTGCTTGATTTGTATGATATGTTTTCAAAAATCCTTAGTGTCCTCCAAGTGGAGAGGCATGAAGTTCCTAAAGAATTTTATGTTTGAGGAGAGAATGCCTACAAAGGTATAATCTATCATTATACCATAATGTGTTCCCATTTCATGTAAATTTTTCAAATTCATTATAACCTTGCTAAATATTTTGAATCAAATCTTTGGTAGCACTATCATTCTCCCATTCTAATCTTGCTTCCTCTAGCCAATATGCCTACCACATGGTCACGTTGCATAATAATGCCTCAACTAATTCATCCCACTGAGAGAGGGCATATTCCACCACATTTTCTTTTCCTTTCTTATATACTATTTAAAAATCATATCCTAACATGTTAGTCACCCATTTTTGTTGGTTTTTAGATGACAAGCATTGTTTCAAAAAACTATCATGATCAGTCTTTACTTGAAAGTGATGACCCATCAGATAAGGTCTCCATTACTTCATTATATGCATAATATCCATGATATATTTCTCATATATTAGTTTGATCCTATTTTTCACTTAATTTGGTGACTTTTAAATGCTAGTGGTTTGCCTTCTTGCATGAGTACATCCCCTACCATATCCTGATACGTCACACTCCACAACAAAAGTTTTTGAAAAATTAAGAATAGCCAGAATTAGAGTTGTGCACATAACCATTTTCAAATTTTCAAATGCCTTGGTAGTTGAATCAGTCCACTATAAGGATCCTTTCTTCATAAAAGAGGTGAGTGGGGTTGCAATGCTACCATAATTTTTGATAAACATACGATAGTAATCAGTTATCCCTAGAAATCCATGGAGGTTCTTGAGAGTCTTGGGAACTTGCCACTCCATAATTTCTTGTATTTTATTAAGATCAACTTTCACTCCTTCATAAGAAAAAATATGACACAATTAGTCCATCTCTTCGACACCAAAAGCACATTTGGAAGGTTTGACTTAATGTTGATGTTTATCCAGAACTAAAAGCACCTATTTCACATGATTCAAATGGTCTTCCCAATTTTTGTTTTAGATGAGGATATGATCAAAAAACACTAATAAAAACTTTCTCAAAAATGGCCTAAAATCAGTATTCATCAAACTCTAAAATGTAGATGGTGCATTTGTGAGGCTAAAAGGCATGACCATAAATTCATAATGGCCTTCATAAGTTCTATAAGTTGTTCTAGGTATGTCCTCATCACAAATGTGAATTTGATGATATCTAAATAGAAGATATAACTTGGTAAAATAAATATCACCATGTAATTCATCTATCAAATCATTAATTACTAGAATAATAAACTTATCTTTGATGGTGTATTTGTTGATTTCTCTATAGTTTGGGCATATCCTCCAAGTATCATCCTTCTTATGTATCATGAACACTGGGGAAGAATATTCACTTTGATTATGTTGGATGATTTTTACCTCCAACATCTCTTTTAGCACATTTTAAATTTCACTCTTTTGGGCATAGGGATACCTATAGGGTCTAATATTGGGTGGTGTACTTCTTGAAATGAGTCTAATGGCATGATCACGTGTACAACTTGAAGGAAGTCCTTTTGGCATGTCACTAAAAATAATATAATGGTCATCCCATACCTTTTGCAAATCAGGATGTGTAGACTCCTTGGTTGGTTAAACTTCTATAGAAAATAAGCATGCCACAAAACCTTCTGCACCTTTTTTGAGAAACTTATTCTTCTAGTGGGAACTAACTAGTTATATAGACTTAGCCCCTAATACATGTAGTTCAAAATTCCTCCCTTCTAAATAGAACCTCAAGAATAATTCTTGGAAATTCATCTCAATAATGTCTAAAGTGGTGAGCCACTACACTCCCAGAATAATGTCATCTCCTCCCATGGAAATAGAAAACATAGGAGAATCTAACAAATAGTCTCCCATAAGAAGCTTAACATTATGGCATTTTATATAACAATTAACCATACCACCATCTACAATCATGACCTAAAAGTCTATAAATGGATAAATGAAACAACTCAAATGAGCATCCAACTTACTATTGATGAAGTTATGTGTACTCCCAAAGTCAATTAACATAGTCACCTTTTATTTTTTAAGAACCCCACCACCTTAAGAGTTTGAGGAGTACTAATTCCTAAAAGTGCATGACAAGAAATAGTAGGTTGAGATTATTTAAATTCATCCTCAAGTTCTTTTAGCCCTTCCCTTAAAGCCTCCTCATCTTCTTCCTTGTCATTGACACCATCAATGTAAAACTTCTTTTCAGCACATCGATGCCCTTTGCTCCATTTGTTAGCATATCCAAAACACAGACCATTTGCATGATTTTATTCCACTTCTTAAGGTGTCAATGTAATAGGTTGATGAAATGATGGTGCTAGGAAAGTGCGTTCATGAACATTGGTGAAAGGTTTTTATCTGATCAACTATTTTTCCTCAACCATGCATGCCCTTGGTATCGCCTCAGATATAGTACTGGGATGAAACATTTGAACATCTAATTGAATGTTATCTTTGAGGCCACCTAAAATAGGTCAATCAAATTTTCCTTAATGATGTCTACCACATGTGAGGAGAGATTCTAAAATTAATAAATGTAGTCCTTGATATTCTTAATTTGGTACAACTTGGCTAGCTAACTAAAGTAGTTTTTAGAGACAGTATATGATAGTGGAGATACAACTCCTCATAAAATACCAACCATGAAATTGGGACACCCTTATTTTTATTTTGAACACACAACTAATGATACCAAATTAATGGCTCAAGTTCCAGATAGAGAGAGGCCATAACCACTTTTTGTGAACATTGATTCTAATGTAGATCAAATAAATTTTCAATTTGAGTGATCCAAGTGAGTGGATTATTACCATCAAACTTACATAATTCCACTTTTGATAACATCATCTTAGGGATATAATTGGTGTTGGTATTGTTTAGAGTAAGAGAACCAAATTGAAGTGGTGGAGGATTATTTTGTATTGGATGAGCTAACAAGTTGGAAAATTGCCTAGATATTTATTGTAATTGATCATTCATCCTATCCAAGTCCCCTCTCAAACTTGTAATGTCCCCTTGAACCATATCAAAATCATATTTTTTCACCATGCCCTATAACTCTAACTTAAGTAGTTGAACTACCTCTAAAATAGATGGATCAAAAGTTTCAAATTCCATGTTGTTCTTGTGAGGAGATTCTAGAATTTCTTGCCCTTTCTTACATCAAAATTTTTTTGGACTAGCCATGAAAAAAACCCTAGGAGGGTTTCAATGTCAAAAAAATATAAAGGTGTAATACACCATTGCAAACATCTCATTTGAGATCAATCCAAATACTGCTATTGTTCACAAGGGTGAAAAAAATTGACCCAAAAAAGTATACCAAAAGAATATACCATTATGATCATCTCACAGAGATGAATCCAATGACTGTTAATTTATACAAGGTAAAAAAAGTTGCAAATTTTTTTCTTTTTTTGTAAAAAAACCTCACAAATAAAACTTTGATGATGAAAAAATAAATTCCTCCCAGATCACAAGTTATTTTTTTTGGCCTTCTAGTGCTCGGGACACTAGATCCAAAGAAAAGAAATCATGCCGCAAAAACTTGCCCAAATCAAATCTCTAATACCACTTGTAAGTAAATTACTTAGATGATTCGTAACAATTGAATTATATATTCCATAATTAAGATTAAAATAAGCATATCCACAATAATAATTGGCAAAAGAGCATAATACTTGAATATTATGATTGTTCCACTTTGAGGGGGAAACCTCCACAATAATACAATAAGAAGATAATTTAATATATGATGATAAAAGACTAACCAATACCTCCTATATATACTCTTCTAATCCATGGTTATTCTAAAAGATGACCATACTAAGAACATCAAGAAATTCATAAAGCTAATATGAAGGTGTGTAAGCCAAAAGTCAACCACACATATCCATAGATGCACTATAGGTTAAGGGTATAGTAAAAGGTGATAGTATATTATATTGATAGGATGATATGTAAGGACAACAAAATGACTAGCTCAAGCCTTAGATCAATCTTCTCAAGGTAGAATGTAAATAAATGGAGGGATCAAGGATGATGGGATTAAGATCATGACAATTATATAAGGGTGGTGATGCAATGATGATTAGGGTTATTGTGAGTATGGTTTAGACAATTGTGTGACCTAAAAATCCAACTAGATGTGTTGTAGTATAAAAAGGTAAGACAAAATAAGATGAGATTTGTCTAGATGAGGTAAGACTAGATGAGGGTAATAAATAAACAAGATGTCAAGGTAAAATTAGATTGGGATATGTATGATATGGGATGATAAGATGTAAAAGATATAAAATATTAAAGTTGTATAAGATATGATGAAGGATAAAGTAGATAAGTATATCTAGGATATGATGATGGGTAAAGTAGATATGGATATACAAGATTTTTAAGAATGTAAAATATGGGGATAATGCAAAAATGTACAAGAAAATATGATATAAGAAAGGGTATACAATATGATGATATAGGAGACCTATATTAACATGTATAATTTGGGGTGAAAGGTTGACTCAGCTCACAAACAACATTGGTCTATCACAACACACACCAAATCATGCAAACCATAAACTTAAGATTAGTAAACTGATTAGGAGTGTAATCTGATGATTCCACTATCTAATAGATTTTTAGGTGAGGCTTTAGGTTGGTAACCCATTACAAAATATCCTAAACCTTCTCAATCCCATTTACACTTAATGGTCACTTAAGAGTTGATACTGACTCTAGTAGAAAGTCGTATGTTATGGTTGATGATCCTATTCTAGGCTAGACATGGTTTTTCTAAGGGCATCCCCGATATACACTAGGTGCATGGGGCCCAAATCCATGTAGGGTGTTGTTTGATGTTTGGGTTAGAGAATTAACTCTTTTTATTCACAAAAAATTGTATGGAGTCAACTACTTGGCCTAATGACAGATATCCCTAATTTTTACACTCTACCAAAACACAAAATGTGGTTAAATGCATGGTGATGAAATATGCATCACCAACCCCTAAAACTATGGTAAGTGCATGGGTATCACTTTATGTCATGTTTATGCTTAAAAAATAAAAATGGGAGGGTATATTAGTGGTTTTTTATCCTCTAAGACTCGACACTAGGATGTAGAGAGGAGAGAATACACCACTATAGCCCTTGAGTATAGACAAGCAAGCAAAAAGATTTATTACTTAATTAATTTAGTGTGATATATATATATATATATAATATATATATATATATATATATAATTTTTTAAAATTCCAAAATATTGATAGGTTTTTTACAAAGCAAGTTATTAGTAGTGTGAATTTGGCAATCTTGAAGGGGGGCCTACAAGACAAGATAATAAACAAAGATAAAAATATGACCTGAAAGACAAGTGGTTAGTTTAAATTGATAGGTAAAATCAAGCAAGACAAAACCACCACTAAATTTTTCCCAAAAAAAATGTTAGTCTAATAAGCCTCAATAAAAACACTAAAAAAAATTGTGGGTTTTGCACTATAACTTCTTTGAATGAGGGGCCACATCACAGGGGTTTGGGGTGGCAGATCTCAATTGGGTCAATGGGAATCACCCTTTGTGGTGTTAAGGGGAAATTCCTATTACAAAGTCAAGGGTTAGTTCCCCAAACACACTTTTAATGCAATTTGGGACTTGTGAAACCCTTAGAATGACTCAAAATTCATTGAAAAAGATCTTAAAATGCACTTAAAAGAGATATTTTTTGAAGAAAAATAAAGATAAAAATCACTACTAGAATAATTAAAACCATAGATACATAGTCATTTATTAATCAAAATCACTTCCAAAGATTTAAAATCACAACTAACTATTCAAAATCATAGATGGGACAAGCAATTTTGTAAGCTATCAAGTAGACTGTCATGGTCATCGAGCGGTTAGTCAAAATCGCTTATGAGATGTGAAAAATCATGATTGTAAATAAGTGGTATTACAAAATTGCAACTAAAAATAAGTGGTATTGCAAAATCATAGATTATAATCAAAATTGTAGAAATACAAAAGTAATTTTTTAATAAGCAAGAAAACTTCCTATTTTCAAAATCTCTAATAAGTGCAACCCCTTGAGTTTTGATATTGCATCAAATATAACACAACATTAAGGTTACTGACAAGATTTGACCAAAATAATGATATATTCTTAATTGCCTTATAAATAGTCAAAATGGATAAATATAATGTATAATTGACTTAGAAAATGAAGTATTTAACAATAAATTGGATGATATGGATTTATACTAACGATTTCTAGCCAGGTGATAATAAGAAACATTTTAAAAACCCTATTAATTACTTATGAAAAATTATGAGATTTTGATTAAAGTGAATCTTTCAAAATGAAGTTATGTTCAAAACCAAGATAATACAATCATCATAAAATCTAGAATTATTAATTAGTTTGATCAAAATCTAATATATGTGTGTTTCAAGTGCCAAGTAAAATCGTAACTATATACAACAAAATTGCAAATTTTGAAGGGATTAGATTTTTTTGTACTAAATGTGAAATCGTAAGTCATTCATTCAAATTCACAAGCCAAAAATCAATATTTCAAGTACATATCAAAATCATCTATTTTGAGTTACAATTTTGCACAAACTTAATGAAAGACTAACGACTAGTGGTTAAGCTACAATTTTGCTCCAAACTATGACTATCAAGGTCAAAATCACTTGTGCAAAATCACCTTTTGAAGAACAAAGTCACTTTTCACCTAGAATGTGATATTTTTAAAATTTTGAAACATAATCTATCCTCAATCTAACCTATAAGGCAAATTTCAAACATTCCAAGCACGTAAGGTTAGTCAAAACAGAGGGTCCCACCGTGGTCGACAAATGTGTGATGATAAATTTTATAAATTGATTTAGATATGCAAATTATATCTAAAACACCCAAATCTACAATATACCATTAAAATTAGAAAACATTAGATTAAAATGTAATAAAATGAATAATTAAAACAACATTCTAATCTGAAGCCAAATGTTCCCAATCAAGATTCAAACAAAAAAGCTAAAGATTTTAGATGGAGATTGCTTACAAATAGACTCAGAATTTTAGCATGATATTAGCTTGATCAAAACACTTGGATGATAGTTTGATAGATTTAGTTGATATAATATTTTAGCATGAAGGATAACGGATTTTCTAGTTAGATTCAATGGAGGATGAGTTGAGAGGGAGAAAGGAATATAAATGGCCAGTAATTTAAAGTTAGATATAGGAAGATCAATGGTGGAGAATTATTCAAGGAATTAAAAAAAAAAATTGGATAATTCTAGAGGAAGAAATGTTCTAGAGGTAGAAGCCTCTAGACTATTTTTAGAAGCCTAATGACAATTAGTAGATTATTAGTTATGTGATTAAGGGAGTAGGCTTTTAGGAAAGCCTAGGAGTAGGTAGGTATGTGAGACATGGGAATTTTGAATTCTCAAATATTAGACAAGTGGGATTAGTTAGTAGATAATGGGGACTTACATGGATTCATTAGTTTTTAGGGTAGGAATAAGGTTAGTAGATGAATAATAATGGAAAAGGGTATTAGACAAAAGACTAGGAGGATTATTAAAGATGAATTAGATAGAATTAGTGCTCATTAGATGAAATTAGCAAGCTAGTGAAAGTGAACAAATTTAGATACATACAGAATTATTGCACCAACAACTCAATGGTGATAAACCACAACCTCGTATCAAGATTAATTTTAACAAATATCCATGGACACTAACATGTAGTATTTTTTAAATTAAGAATGTGGTGATCAACTTAAAAGATAAAATGGTCCAAATGGAAAAAGACCAAAAATATCTAAATAAATCATTAATGAAGGTGCAACAGGTTAGTAGAGTTACTATTAAAAATTATGCTTCCAATATCAATATGTTATATGAAGGTTTGAAGAATCAAAAAGGGATTCTAGAAGAGAGAATATCAAGCAAAATAATTAAAAGTTAGAGAATAGTTAAGAAGATAAATGATACTTATATAGATCTAGAAATAATATAAAAACACCTAAATTTTTTGATAAAAGAATAAGAGGAAACAAAAAATTGAATGACCTCTACTCATCTCAACTTTAATTATGATTGAATTATCTTTGTCTTTTTTTTTTCAATGTAGATACTAAAAATTGGTCTTCGATACTTGATAATGACAAGCTTGGCACACATTCATCACACATTACCTGAGAACTCAAACAAGGTATTACTATGTCATTTTCTCACACCTGCATATTATCTTATAAGTCAATCCTTCCATTATGATATTATACACCTATAAGAATCTCATTGTTTATTTCAAACCTACTAAATAAAATGTACAAACATCTCTAGACTCTTAGTTCAATTTTCTTGCACATAGGTCAGTTTTACTAGATATGGCTAGTATCACTAGTTGATATTTACTTGATCTAATAAAACATGATTTGCTCCCAACAATGGTTATTTTTCTAATATCAATCTTGTCCTTGGGGTTAGCCCATCAACCTTATGTGTCAATGGCATGAGAAAGTACTCAATTAGATCCATATATAAACAAATCAAAGTCTCATTCAAAAGGGATTTGGCACTTATATGATATACAAATATACATTATTTCATATTGAGTAAAATTTTCCTATTTTTCCTAAATGTAGATGATATTTTATGATTATATATCACCTTTATCTTGTACACTTGTAAAAATCAAACCTTGGTTATTCCTCTTAGTTTTTTACCTTTCCCACTTCCACAAGTCTCACATTTATTATATCTTTATGGCTCTTGGCCTATATCTCTTAGTCTGACAGTCTTATATTAATGACCCAGGTCTTTTATCTTGTAAATAATTCTTAAAATATACTTATCTTCAATATTTGTAAGTTTTGAACCTATACCTACTCTCTTGCTCCCTGGACACTTAAATCTAAGATAGATAATAGCTTTGACATTACTATCATGTCCCGATGCAAGTGTCTAATGCCTTAAAGTCATCAACTTTACAAATGAAACGAACCCTAACAGTCAGTCTAAGTGTTTTAATGCTAATTATTACTCCAAATGAATTGATATAGATATAAGATCAACCCTCATTCATTTCCCACCTATAAATCAGAGAAAAGAGCATCCAATTGAGCAAATCTTTCTTATTTATTCATATTTCCATACCAGTAATAGGGACTACACATCTATAGGTCTGATGTACTAAAAGAGCAGCTCAAGAGCCTAATTTTTCAATTTAAAATCTAGGTCACTATTTTACTTACTTTACACACATTATATGATTCACACAGAAGCCAACACATATGGGAGAACTACATCATTCTAAGGCCCTCTTTGGAATATTGGCTATGTAGGCAATGTCTTTAACCTAGGAGTCATTGGGGTTAGCTCGACATTATGTGCCTACTAACCCATTTTACCCAAGGTCACATTTAAGATGGAAAGCTAGGGTTTTGTCATTTCACAAGGAATGATTATTTACTTATATATGAATTCACCATAGTAAAGGTGAAACAAAACTTAGATGCATCAAGGTGGTCACATCTTGTTTCAGTAGATATTCCATACATGACACTAATGTCGAACCTAGATAGTAGCATTGAGGTAACTCTCCCAAGCTAACATTATTATCCAAAAATCTAGAGGCATCAAAACTAGAATCTGATGACTATTATGACATTCATCCCCACATGCTTTCAACCTATTCTAGATCTATAACTGTATTAGAATTATAACAAGCTAAGTAATTCACTTTTTTATCATTTTAATAATTAACATAGTTGTACTTTCTATAATTAGACTATCTCAACATAATAAATTTAGTGTATGATTATATCTAAGTTTAACATATAATTGACTTACTATAGATCTAACTATCACCTTTGTGCCATTTAATTTCTATATACTCTTGTAATGCAATCTAGATAACACCAATCTAGACAATGGATTTTAGGATTAAACATTTGGTGAGCCTGATCCATGCGAATATAAAATAATTATAATTTAAGGCTTTCAAGCCTCCTAGTATTTCATCTTATTTGATGGATTTTTAGATATGAAGGTTTACCCTAAGTTTTTAGCTCCTTTGGTCACAAGGGCTTTATGTGCATATGCTTGCAAGTGGATTCTACCTTGATTGGCACATTTTGACCTCCAAATAGGTTCGTTTTAAAATTCCTCAGAGGTAATTTATACCCACATTGTTATATGAAAAAAACCTCCCTTTGGTCGCCAAAATTTGGTATAGATTTTTCAATTTTTGAAATTTAATATTTTTAGTAAATATTTGTATACAAGATGAATGGTGTACTTATGTTGAAATTAATTTCTAGGTTTCATCAAAAATCATATTTTATTCAAAAACCATTCTTACATCTCTAAAAAATATTCATGATTTATTACAAATTTTTATTCTTTATTTGGAATATTTAGGGTTTTACCTGTGAAGCATCCCACATTATTTGGCATATTTCTAATTCATAATAAGTAAAATTGCAAATTTCACTGAGGTTTTTTTATTATTATGTTGATATAGACAAAAACCTCTTTTTCTAAAATATTGTATGAATTTTCCAAATTTATAAATTTATTATTTTTAATAAATTTAGATCTACATGTCGTACATGTACTTTTGTTTCCATATTTTTTTGGTTCATCTCATTTTCTATTTTTACAAAAAAAAACCTATCTCAGATTTCAAAAAACTCAGCGAATAATCTAAAATTTCTATATATTGTATCAAGGTTGATTGCTCCTTAGCATTTATAAGCCTTTCTTATCCTATTCTCATATCAATCTTTAGAACATTTCAAATGGTTACAAAGGAGATTCTTGATCCTCCTAACCCTAAGGGTGAGAGCTCTCATCCCTCTAGCCAAGTCTAGACTAGCTCTTATCTATAGGGTAAGGTGGCCAACCCTATAGTTTCAAATAAATATATTCAATCTAAAATACCTAAGGTTTATGCTTGTGAAACCTTAAAGGAAAAAATCAATACCATGACCAAGTTAATGAATGAGTTACAAAAGAAAAATTAATTTCTAAATTCAAAGATCACCTTAATGCAAAATCAAATTTCATATAAAAAGAATCCACATTGTGCTAGTGTGAATCATGTGTTTGCATTTTCACCTATAAATATTGAGTTAAACAAAGGTTTCTTATCCAAATTTAAGGCTAAAACAAAACACACCTAAGCAAGTGATCCAAATATTATACCAATGGTTACTAAGAGACCAAGTGAAATCCTAAGGGAAATGATTCGAGACAAAGTGATAAAATTACTTCCTCTACATCCTCTAAGGAGATCCAAGTATTACTGTGTATATCATAGAATGCATGGGCATCATACTGATCATTATTTTATAATGAAGAACCAAATACAAAGTTACAAACATAGTGGTGATTCTATCATTAATACATCTAAAAAAAACCCACACACGTTATGAGTACTCATAAAGCACAAGTGCCAAAACATAAAATATGGGTAGTAAATATCAAACTTAGAACAAGAAAAAGTTCAAAAAGACAAACCATATCAAGAAAAGATACAAAGTTACCTCTCAAACATGATACTCAGCTTTCCAAACAGTGTAATTTTAGAATGAAATATTTTCAAAATTTTGGTTATCATGGTTAAGGCTTGGGAAAACATTCCCAATGAATCACTCATTCTATTTACACATATGATTAGAATGATCATCAAGGATTGGCTTAGATTTGTAATACTAATGCAAATCATTCAAATACACATTTTTACAATACATAAAAGAAAAAACCTACAAATGAAAATAAGGTACACAAAGAACAAGTCCAAAAAGATCAAAAGTACCTAAAAAGGGCAAGTTTAAATGTGTGCCTTTGTATGAATAAATTGCCAATCATTCCTCAAAACATCAAATCAGCCTTGCATAGACATAAATCAATGTCAAAATATCATGTTTGATCCAACTTGTGAATTTAATGTATGTACCTAGAAATTATTTACATCTTTGAGATATGCCAATGAACATGTAAGTAAAGCTACTATATTTGATCTTTGTGTTGGATATTTTAAATGTAATGTCATAATCAGATCTGAATCAAGATCTATTATTCTACATATTAGTCTATTTTTGATAAAAAATAATGCAAAATTTGTCAAACCATGGTTAATCATAGCAAATAAAAACATATATGCAACAAAGATACCAAGTAAAAATATACTAAAAGACCATGATATAGTTCCTACATCTACTATGCACACATATAGCACATCTTATTCCAAAAAGGATATACTTACACCAACCTTCAATGATTATCATCAATTGTATGGAATCATAAGGTAGTCTCTTTAACTATTCAAAAAATATCAAAAAAATCAAAAAGATCTAAAACTCAAAAAACACTTTCGGCACTTACATGTTTTATTGGCTCTTTGGCATCCATGTGTTACTTCCATATTGATGGATGACATACTTAGTTACTCCTACATACACATATGTGTCACGCTTACACTTGAGTATGATGCAAGAATACATAGATGCATGATACATTCTTCTTTTGGATGTTGGTCCTTCCTTTTACTCATGTTGTATGGACATTGGGGGCATCTGCTTCTTTGATCTTGATACACACAGGTTATATGATTTGATGATCACTCTACATTATCATGTTTAAGATTATATATATACTTACACATGCCTATTTCCCATGGTTATATCTTACACAAGATACTTGATACACTATACACTTGACATATTTTTCTAACACATTGGATCCATGGATTACTATGGCATGTTTATGTTAGTTATTTATGCTTTACTTTACGCACTTCCTTGAGTGTCTTACCTTGCTATTATCTTGTTTTTTCAAGCATTTGAATATGCTCCTTTGTTTGTGGCCCTCATGCGCATGTATGATTTCATTGACATTTGTATATGGCATTATTTTTTGTATGGATATTTGGATATGTCACCCTTATCTTTGTGGAAATTTAACTAAGACATGTCCCTTTGATTATGTGGCATTTCAACATGCCCCTTTTATGTAGTCTCCTTAGAACATTACCTTTTGACTTGATTTTGAGTACTCTTGTGTGTATGTTTTCTTACCTATTGAGATTGTATTATTATTATCTAGACGTTTCCATGATATTTATCATGAATATTAGCCTACATATGATCACTTTGTTCTATGTGCTTTACTGATACATTTAATTAGACATGTTCCTTCTATATGCTACATGCTTAATTTATAGATTGTACAATTGTCTTATCCTTTTGAGGTAAGGTAACTACCAATTCTTATCTTTCCCTCACCTCAAATGGGGGGGATATTAGTGGTTACATGTCATAGATACATGGTCTCCACACTTGGCACAATTTTTAGATTCTATGGGGGCATGTCATATGGACATGGATTCCACACATTCACATTTTTCATATTATAGTGGGGGCAAGCTTCATAATCATGTTCTCCACACTCATCAGTATATAGTACTTATATAAATTTTAAGATCTAGTGGGGGTATGTCATATGGGCATGGATTCACACATTAATAATTTACAAATTATAGTGGGGGCATGTTTTGGAAGCATGTTCTCCACACTCATCAGTATATTGTACTTATCTTAGTTTTTAGATTTAGTGGGGGCATGCCTTCCTCACATTCACAATTTATAGATTCATTTGGGGAATGATTTAAAAGTATGTTCTCAATATTTATTTATTATGGTACTTATATCATTACTTAGATTCAGTAGGGGCATGCTTTAGAAGCATGTTTTTCATACTTATTTAATAGTTATCATCTCTAATTTACAGTGGGGCCATGTTTTAGAAATATTTCCTCCGCATTGGTACATATATTAGTTTTTAGATTTATCCATATATAGTGGTGCTTTGGAAGCATGTCCTCCACACTTACATAATTATCCAAATTTTCCAAACGACATAATTATATGATTCAGATTCATAGTTGTGGCATAATTCTATACAGTGGTATTATTGTTATACATAGTTTCAGCATGAGACATATCTAAGGTGCATATGTTATGAAACATGTGACTGATATTACAAAATCCAAATCAATTTTAGATTCCAGAACTCTTTTATGGAGTTTTACCATATCATAGACTTTTTGTATTGATACACTAGATACTTTTGTGAAACTTTATTGAGCCAATCTACTACAATAGCTTGTTCAACTTTTGGTATGGTTGAGGTGATCAAATCACTCAATATTTCCAAGTTTTCAAGTTGGAATTGATCATCTAGATTCATCAAGTTATAAGTATCATTGGGTTACACATTTGAGCTAACCTCAACTACCAAGTGATAACTCACTTTTGCTCCAAAGTCAAGGACACGTGCCTCTCTCTCTCTCTCTCTCTCTCTCTCTCTCTCTCTCTCTCTCTCTCTCTCTCTCTCTCTCTCTCTCTCTCTCTCTCTCTCTCTCTCTCTCTCTCTCTCTCTCTCTCTCTCTCTCTCCCCTTGGATATATGCACTTTAAAGATTTATTTATAATTATCATAATCTTAGTTTTTAGAGGCATACTGATTTAACTTTTTACGGGAGTTATGGATTGTAAAAATCTAGATTGTTAAAGTTTTGGAATACTAAATCAAGAAATAAATATAGCAATATCAGTAGCCATTGATTTGTACAAAAATTGATTTATTTAATTATCCTATAAATAATAATGAATTATAAATGAGATACCTAGAAAATTGACTCACACAGATAAGTGGCAGGTTAGAAACTAATGTAAGAATAGTGCAATGTGTCACCAATAAGAAATAGGTGTCAAAAACCCTCTTGGATAGTAACATAGTCCTCTAGTCAATAATGCACCATGCTAGTGTCCTCTATGTCATGTTAATATCCTTGTGTATCATAGATAGTGAGTTTTTGGGTGAACCCTCACCTAGTTCTGAGAAGCTTGTGCCTATGTGACTAAATGTTTGATCGTTGTTTGTTCCCTATTTTGACTAATTTCAATGTAAAACCCTAGGCATCTATGTTTGTTAGGGTATTTGAGGAGTACAAGTAAAAAAAAAGTGGTGTTAGTAGGGTAGGTTAGATGTGACCTTAACACCCCATGTGATGAGCATTGCCTACATATCAATACCTCAAAAGGGGATCAAGCTTGATGTAGTTCTCCTAATCTAAGTGTTAGTATAAGTGCAAGTTAATGCTATTATGAGTGTCAATTTGAGTGTTTTTAGTGTGAACTGAGATTAGAAATCTGATTAATATGAGATTGAGGTTGTTTTATATGGGTGTATGTTGAAGTAGGAAAGAATAGGGATCAATGACCTTGATTTTCACAACTATTTCTGAGTTTGTTTCAATGCTTGTTGAGACATAAAATGGGTTAAGGCCAACTTTAAGGTGCTTTAATAAATGGAAATATATATGTTGGGGTGAAAAGAGCAAGTGGACATTAATATTACCCCTTTACCAATAGCACAATGTGTTATAGTCCAAAGGGCCACACTAATGTCTAGGTGCCAAGAATGGGTGAAAAAGGGACATGGCTGCCTAAATGAAGGCTCAATTATGATTTTGGTATATCTAGGGATGAGTTAGACTCACACAAAACCCAAAACATGATCAAAAGAGGCCCTAAGATAGGTATAGGTATAAGCTAAGAATAAGGTGATCTCAAATGATACTCATTGCACTAAAATGACATTTTAGATGACTATATTTTCCCCCCACGCTTATTCTATAAATGTAGCAAAGTGAATAGACTAGGATAAAGGAAAAAATAATGTACCTGGACTTACCTAGGAGGTGAAGCCCATGAATCTAGGTCTGAGTCTATGAAGCATTCTCCATTTTATATCCTATAAATAAAACATGAATAAATCAGTCCTTAAGAAACATAAAAAACAAAGACAAAACTAAGTAAAGAGAGGAGAGAGAGAGATAAAGGAAAGGAATGAATACACCTCACTGGGTATACGAACCAATGCAAAAACATGGTGACATCCTATGTATGCATGTAGATGGTGATCAAATACTGAATAACTTCTACTAAGATGATGTATTGCCCAATCCTCATGTATGGGTGGCTAAATAACTCAAATTGGCCTTGAATCTATCATTTCCCACCTTTATTTGGTGGATCATAATATATGGATAGCTTCGATTGGATTGATGGATTCTCCAATCCTCTTATATAGGTGGCTTAAGAACTCAAGTCAACCTTGACTCCATCGTGGCCTACCCCTATTCGATAAAAGATGCATCTTAAGCTAAAACTATGTGATGTAATTAAAACTATGTAAGATGGCTCTAGCGCCACTTAGAAATTCTAAAATGTAAAATATCTTAGGGGCCACTCAGAAACTTTGAAATTTAAAATATCTTAGGGGCCCCTCACGAGTGCCAACCACTATAGATAGAATGAGGCATCAATCTAGTGTAAACCTAGTGCATAAATAGTGCATATGGTGTCTGGAATATACAGCATGGAGAATCACATAGGGATACCATTCCATTTGAGTAACTAGTGTAAAATTTAGCTTATGAATATAATATACCATGCACATGCCCTCAAATTTGATATTTGTGCATATGGATTTTGGACTGAGTTATAGTAATCAGTGTATGTGCATATCTAAAACTAAAATAGGAGTGATCATACTATGTATGATGCCCACAATATGAGCAAACCTATGTAATCTGTGTAAAAATTTAGTAAATAATAAACCTATTTGATAATCTATGACTAAGACTATGTAAACCTGAACCATACATGTTTTACCTTTTTAATAATTCTAGAATTTTTTATTTCTAGGGATACTAGATAGTAACAGGATCCCCTAGTTAATAATGTATTATGCTAGTGTCTTATGTTTCATGATATTGACCAATTATGTTGTTTATATGAAAAACTAAGACTGACCTAGATGTGGCTATGTTTCATTGTATTTTCTTGAATCTGGGCTATGTAGTCTGTGTCTACATGCTAAAAATTGTGTTCTAAGTGCACTAAGATGGCCTAATATCTATGACAGACCCCTTTGAGTGCCCCCTCATTTGAGGGGAGTTGTTGAACCTCAGAAATAATTTTCCTCAAAATAAAAACTATACATCATATGTGTTAGATTGATAATATATGATATTTGTGTGATAAACCAATATAATGTGTATACATGACATCTAAATATAAATAGATTGAGAATACATTGGGAATGTATGATGCATGTTAGATCTAACATTTACATGGTTTTCAAGATATATATTATAATGTAAGTATGTATATGAACAATGTATCTAGAAATAATCTGAGTAAACTACATAGGGGGTGGGGCATAATGCCCATCAAGGCACCCAAGGAAGAAAGGGTGATGCATGAGGTCCCTCATGGCATCAAAAATTGAGTGTGCAAGCAACAAGTAAGAGACAAGTGTCATGGCCATGATGCATACATGAAATCATACATACAAACACATGAGGCATGCAAAGTAGGCCAAGAGGCCATAATACAAGGGATATATGCACATGTCATTAAATCAGAGAAAACAATACCTATAAGGACATGTTCAAATGTCCACATACATAAAGAGAAAGCAAGGTTGGCTTAGAGACACATGGAAGGACGTGTTCAAATGTCTGTATACACAATCAAGAAAGCACACACAAGGACATGGGCACATGTCCAAAGCATACATACAATGAAGGAAGTGGTTTAGAGCCATGGAACAATGGCATATTCAAATTCCCTCTAGTAAATATAGAAGACAAAAGACACAATCAAATCTAAACTAGGAAAGATAGAAATGAAAGTATGCATGAACATGTGGTATAAATCCATATAAGAGAAAAAATGTACATAAGTTGAGTCTATAGTAGTAGTCAGCAAAAAATCATTGTAGTGTACAATGATATAACCTAGAAAATTGGAAATTTTTTAGTATAATGCCCCTAATGGGCACATGTATCAATGTTGAATATGTGTATCTATGTATGTACCCCCAATGGATGATTATTAGAAAATCTAGATCCATATGGAAGACCTAAGTCCTATAATGATCTATGAACACTTCAAGAGAATAAGTGAAGCATGTATGTATGATAAAACTAACTACACTAACATAAATAGCATATGTAATACCTGGAAAATAAAATGAATGCAAACATGTAAATCCATACAATTTGAAATTTTTATTTTCTAAGCAAATATTTGATTGTTTTTGTGTTTTATGAGTATAAACTATGTACAAGCAACATGAAAATGAAACTGTGTACAAACAATATGAAATTGAAACTATGTACATGTAGAGAGGAACATACTTACCGATGAGTCTTATTAAAAATGGCCCATTACAGGCAAGAGCTGAAGGATGGAATACAATTTTTTAAATAACTTTAATAATTTATTAATCATAACATTACATATATATATATATATATATATATATATATGGATATATATCTAACAATACTCCCTAACAATAGCTAGTTATTCTAACAAATAACAACTAACAACTAACACAATCCTAAAATATCTACTCACAATATCACTACGTTATTTTTTTTAACAAATCACTTACATATTATTAAATTAAACTCTCCACTAATTAATAATAAATTATGTCGAGTATTAACCTTAACACACTAGAGCACCCATGTTATGACTAATTCCTAACATTCCCACCCTTAGTTCTAACATGGGGTGAGAAACTCGAATGTCAGTTTCAATTGATACTGCATTCAATTACATTGAAATTGAGAGTTTGAAGATCATCCATGCTTTGTTGAAGTTCATCTGCCTTTGATAGACTTATTTACAATTTTACAACACAAGACACAGATTAAAAGACATTAAAGTGATATATAGTTTATTAACAAAATGACAAGGAAAATAAAAAAATAATTAAATGTTATTTTTTACAAAACTTTAAAACAAATAAAAAACATAAATGACTTTTATAAACAAATAATACAAACTATAATATAACCTTAAAAAACTATTTAAAATAAAACATACTAATTTTAAAATATTTCCAAATAACATTAAAACTAATAATGAGATAAACCTTATAATCATACAATTCATATCGAATAAAATGCATAATGAAAAATAAAATACATAAAAAAACCATATAATACAAAATATTAACCCTAACCTAAAAATTTAAAATAATATAAATATTATATTGGACTCTGCAAAATTAAAAAAACTTAACACATCCCAAAAAAAATGAATACCACTAAAAATTGTGGGCACAATACCTAAATAGAAAAAGACTAAACCTAAAAAAAAGTTAAAAAATCTAAAACTTAAACCTATCTTCCATCAAAATCTCCAAATCCATGAGATTCAAGGAATGTTGTTGTTGTGAATTGGGAATCTTCATCGAGTAGAGTCTGTGAGGTTGGATAGTGATTGAAGTAAGAGGCCAAAGCCAAAGGACCATACTTTTGCCTATCATCAAGGACTATTTTGATTCCCTTTTGGTAACTTGGGCTTCAATATTTTAACAGCTAGCATTGGTGAATTAAATGATACTATATTTGATGGAAACCATGAAATGATACATAATCAAGCAAAGATTAGGTCACCATTTTGAAGGTCTATGGTGCTTAGGGGTGGACAATTTGAGCAAAGATTGAATGCCATGTGGTGAGTGGTTTGTGCTTGCTATTTTCCATTGGTTGAAACATAATTCTAAATTATGTATTGAATTGAGATCTAATTCTAGCAATGATAGTTGGAACAATTGGTAACAACTATCTACAAGGTAACTCCAAGTATCAAGATTGGTGCAAACCAAAAGAATACCATCACATTTCATCAGAATCTTCAATCATAAATGAAAAATTATCATAGAAGCCAATCTTATTTCCATCAAGAGTGCTTTAATTTATATTTTTATTAATTTGGAGCAAAGTATGATGCCACACTCCTAATTCATATAACCTCAAGATGGATACAAACTTGGTGTCTTATGCTTCAACGTATGTAAACCAAGATATAGGAGTTGTCATAGCTGAGAAGAAAACTCTATAATGGATCATCAAAGATAAATTTTAAAACTGGTCCAAATTTAAATCAAAAAACCCTTATACAAATATGAAACTATTTAGCCAAATCATATTTAGATATTTAACACTGATACATGGTCATGGGGAGTGAAATTGGCCTCTAATACTGAGAAAGAGATCTGCAAACCAAATATAATCTATACAGATAAATCAATAATATACTACATGTGTGTGTGTGTGTGTGTGTGTGTGTGTGTGTGTGTGTGTGTGTGTGTGAGCATACAATAGAGACAATGGCTTATATAAAAGCTTGGAAGAGAGATAATGCAGGTGGATGGTGGAGCCAACAAAGGTGCACATGATATATACTGTGACATTTATTAAAAATTCATTTTGATGTAAAACTACAATAGATGGAAGGTATAGAGAGGTCCAGGAAGAACCTACTCTAATACCAGATATTAAAAATGGCCTATAATAGGCAAGAGTTGAAGGCTCCAGTATAATTTGTTAATCAACTTCAATAATTTATTAATCACAACATTACAAATATATATGAATATACATCTAACAATACTACCTAATAATAGTTAGTTATCCTAACAAATAATAATTAACATAATCCTAAAATATCTCCTCATAATATCGATACATGATTTGTTTTAACAAATCACTTACATATTATTGAATTAAACTCTCCACTAATTAATAATTAATTATGTGGAGTATTAACCTAAACACATTAGAACACCCATGTTAGCACTAATTCATACTAAGTTTCACAAGAGACTCACTATCAAGGTGTCTTGTATCATATAAAGGAAGAGTGGTTGCATGTGTTATGTGAGGAGGCCTATGATATCTATGAACTATATGTACTAAGTAATTTATAGCTAAAACACCCTATGGAGTGGGGTTATGAATCTATGGAACTGACTGAATTGGCCTATGAATTGTGGGGTACTTGAGGACCCATTTGGTAGAAGAAGATGTGACTGGTGTGGGTGTTCTATATTATAACATTGATCTATATGGCAATGGGGTAGAGAGAGGATCTCTAGAATCCATAACATGTTTCTAACATAGGGGACTCTCTAATAAAGGTCTTTGTGAGGGACTATGTGTATGTGGTAATGATATAGGAATAGACCTCACTTGCATTAGTGGTTCAACTGATATCAGAGGTGTGCTAATGGAAGTTATGCATGGAGTTGTGACTAGTGGATGATGTGTAATTGGTTGTGGAATAGGTAAAGGATATTCATTTAGAAGGCCTTTGATTATAACCACCTAATTAGCATGCATATCCTTAATACATTTGTATAAAATCAATGTAATGGCTAGAAGTTGTTGTATCCAAGGCCTACCCAATAACATATCAAATGTGTCAGCACTAGGTACCACTATGAATTTTGTAGCCACATGTGTGGGCCCAACCTATAAAGGAAGTACAATCTCCCTAATGGAGCATTGGACATGGCCACTGAAGTCATAAATACTGTGTCTATCAGAGAAATATCCTACTCTAAATAACCCAAGTGTTGCAAAAGTGTAATAGTACACATATTGATGCTTGACTCACTATCAACCATGATGCTATGAATAGGATGATGACCAATGTAAGATCATAAAAATATTGCATATAAATTTGATTCATCATCAACAATCTCCTACTCTAAGAAAGTGATGAGGGGTCTAGTTGGCACTGTAGTATGATGCATGCCAATCATATTATTTAGAGGGTGTGTGTCCATCGTATGAGTATGATAGGATATTGGTGGTGGATGTGATTGATAAGTATAGTGAACACCTAAATTGTCTATTGTCTCATTAGCCATATGTTTTTGAAAAGGGTCTAAAAATATTTTCATTATTTTTTCTTCCATGGGTTGTGTTATGGGTGCCTTTTTAGAAGTGCTCACATCAATGATATTAGAATCTATCAAATATTTTATCTTATGTCATCATTTGATGCATTTTTTTATAGTATTGTTGAGGACCCTATGATAATCACAAAATGTATTGGAATCATAAATTTTGGAAGAGGCTTAGTCATATCAACATCTTTGATGGGAGGGAGAGATATGACATTGCATTCCAAGAGTAGTTGGAGAACATGTGTTGGCGATTCGAGAAGATTCATGAAAGGTATCCTTGGAAGAGCTAATAAAAACATGTGAGGAGCTGACTCTAAGGTTGTATTAACTTTTATCTTTTGCCAATTCTTATTTTAATGGGCCCCATATTATATGGGGGCTGATTGGAACTCTTATTAGTTGAATTTGATCCCATTGTGTACTTTAACTTACCCATTGAGAGAAGCTTGACTTCTCACTCTTTCACTATATGGCATCGATCTATGAATGATGGAAACTTTTTGAATAATATAGATTTATGTAATGCTGGTAATAACTTTGTTTGAATATGTCCTACATTTCTCTATCTACCATGGGGCTAGTCATCTTTGCTAATATAATTTTATATTGCAAGACATACTTAGCTATTGGCTAATTAAATTTTTGCTTTAGTTCAGCAATTTCATCATAGGAAACCTTGTCACTAATTTTGATCAAAAAATGTAACAAAAACATATCTACAAGTGGATTAAATGTTGTGACAGACTGATTAGGAAGATCATAGAACCATTTTAATGCATAGTCCTTTTAAACTATAGGGGAACAACTTAGTCAGGAGCCAATCATTGGACACATAGTCCAAACATGCTACATGAAAAACATGTAGATGATGCTCTAGGTCACCCTTACCATCATATAAAATAATCTTGGTACCATGAATTTGGATGGCAAAGGAGTTGCCACTATATTTTTTTTAATGGTGTATGTAGGAGAACATGAGAGTCAAAGGCATGAGATGGTCTAGTAGCACCCTATTGAAGATGTAACACCTTGGCCTGGAGAAAATGGATCTCTTACTTAAGGGATTATAAATTTAAAAATGAGAGATGTTTACTAGCCACAAGAGGTTTTTCTACTAGTAATATTTACGTAGTTTTAGTAGGTTGTTGTCGAATCTAAGTTTCCCCTATAGTATTTATAACAATATTAGCATCTGAGGGGTTAGAATATTGATCCATAGTGAAATTTTGAAGCTCTTCTTAAACAATTTGAATAAGGTCATCTTGCATATCTGAATTCTTAGAAACAAATATTTACAATTATCTCTTATCGATCTCATGAAATTGGTTATTGAATTTTGCCATTGTAGGTTGGGAAGTGGGAAAATAAAAACTTGTATAATTTGAACCTTTAAAGAAATTAAATCTATGGAAGATTTCAAAAATAAAATAATGAAATAGATATGAGATTTCAAAATTGATTATTGAGCATAGAGAAAAAAAGGATACAAACCCTAAGAGCATCTAAGGCTAGGGTTTTGATGTTATTTGAAGTAAATTAGGCTCACCAAATGATTTAAATTTTTAGGGGAGCTTTGAAATGTAAGACTCTAGGTTGGTAAAGTGTTGGAATAATAAATCAAGGAATAAATATAACGATACCAATAACCACTCATTTGTATAATAATTGATTTATTTTCTTATCTTATAAATAATAATGAATTATAAAGGAGGTGCTTAGATGGAAAATTGACTGAGACAGACAAGTATCAAGCTAGAAACTAGTGCAAAAATAGTTCATGGTGTTACCAATAAGAAATAGGTGTTAGAAACTCTCTTGGATAGTATCACGGTCCTCTAGTCAATAGTCCATCATGCTAGTGTCATTTTTTTCATGCTAATGTCCTTGTGCATCAGAGATTGTGAGTTTTTTAGTAGACCTTCACCTGGTTCTAAAAAGCTTATACCTATGTAACCGAATGTTGGATCTTTTTTTGTTCCCTATTTTGATTAATTTCAATGTGAAACCTAAGCCTTTGTGTCTATTAGGGTCTTTGAGAATCACCATTAGAAAAAGAGTAGTGTTAGTAGGGTAGGCTAGATGTGACCTCAACACCCCACGTGTTGAGCATTTTCCTACATACTAATACCTCAAAAGGGGATCAAACCCAATGTAGTTATCCCAATATAAGTACCAGTGCAAGTGCAAGTGAACTCTATTATGATTATTAATTTGAGTACTTTGAGTATGGCTTGAGATTGAAATATGAGTAACCTAAGCTATGGGTTGTTTTAGATAGGTATATGTAGAAGTTGGGAAAAATAAGGATTAATGACCTTGATTTGCACAATTGCTTATGAGTTTGTTTATGAGTATTTGCATATGATTTCCCTCTAGGAGATAAATGAATGAAAGTGGTCTATATATATCATTTTGGTACTTGTTGAGACATAAAATGGGTCTAGGCTGACCCTAAGGTGCTTTGAGAAATGGAAAGATATCCATTGGGTTTGAAAAATTTAAGGGGACATTAGTGTTGCCCCTTTGCCAATAGTGTAGTGTGTTATAGTCGAAAGGCTTGCACTAATGTCTAGGTGATAAGAATGGGTGAAAATGGGACCTAGGTGTCTAAGTGAAGGCTCAATGATATTTTTGGTACATTTGGGGATGGGTTAGACTCACACAAAAGATGGAAAATGATCAAGAGAGGCCCTAAGATAGGTCTATGGATAAGCTAAAGATAAGATGGTCTCAAGTGACACTCATTGCACTAAAATGACATTTTCGATGACTAATCTTACAATGATGCATCTTTTTCAAAATAAATTGCCAGTAGGTAAGGTAGTTACATCTACACACGAGTGTAATCTTAAACCTTGCTCTTTCAATTTCAATCTATTTTAAGTACTTTAAACCCATATTATATGTATTTATTTTATATTGTAACATTTTTTTGGTTGTAGGTCAATCACCAGCAAAGCACTCAAGTTAAGCACATCCAAAGACAATGTGTGCATACACACCCATGTGTGTATTCCTTTCCTTTGAACTAGCAATTTAGTTACTATATTAAAGAAAGGGGAAAATGTATATGATAGTTTGTGATTATATAACACCTTAGTCTTATACACTTGGCAAACTCATACCTTGGTTATTCCTGTCAGTTCTCTATCTTTTCCATTTCTATAAGTCTTGCATCTGCCCTATCTTTATGCCTCTTAGCCTATATCTCTTAGTCTGATTAGTCTTATATTAATGGCCCAGGTCTTCTATCTTTCCATAATGCTTAAAATGTATTTATATTCCATCTCTATAAGTTATAAACCTATACTACTCTCTTGCTTTGTGGGCACTAACATCTAGGATAGACAATAGCATCGACATTATTGTCATGTCCCGACATAAGTGTCTAATGTCCTCACGTCATCCAATCTACAAATGAAACATATCTTAATGGTCAACCTAAGTATTGTAATGCAAGTTATTACTCTAAAGGGATTGATATAAATACAAGATCAACCCTCATTCATTCCTCACCTAGTAATTAGACAAAATAGCATTCAATTTAATAAAGCTTTCTTATTTATTCTTATTTCCATACCATTCATAGGGACTACACATTTAAGCATCTAAATTATTAAAGGAGAAGCCTAAGAGCCCAATTTTCCAAGTTACAAGCTAGGTCACTATTGTACTTGATTTACCACATTGTAATATTCACACACAAGCCAACATGTATGGGAAAACTACATTAGTTTAAGGCCCTCTTCAAAATATTGGCTATGTAGGTAGCATCCTTTGACAAAGGGGTAAACTCAACATCATGTGCCCACTAACCCATTTTCCCCCAAGGTCACATTGAATATGGAAAGCTAGGGTTTTGCCATTTCACAAGGAGTGACTATCTATGACCCATATATGAATGCACCAAAGTGAAGGCAAAGCAAATCCCAGAATTATTTAGGTGGTCTCATCATATATTAGCATATATTCCATAAAAGACACTAGCATTGAGTCCAGAGAGTAGCATTCACACAACTGTTTGACGTTGATGTTACTATCAAGAGAGATAGAGGAATAAGAACCAAAATCTAATGACTATTCTATAATCTCCTTCTCACTTTCTTTTATCATGTTTCAGATCCAAAACTACATTAGCATCAGAATAAGATAAGTACTTCACTTCTTTGTCATTTATATATTTAGCATAGTTGTACTTTCCATATGTAGACTATCTCATCATATTAAATTAAGTGTATGCTTATATATGAGTTTAACATCTAATTAGCTTACTATATATATGATTATCACCCTTGTGACATTTCATTTTTGTATAACCTTGTAATGTAATCTAGATAACACTAATCTAGACAATCCATTTTAGGGTTAAACACTAAATTTTAAACCCATCACTAAGAGCAGTCACAAGCCAAGTCTGAGGCAATCTAAATCCAAGTCAAATCAAGCATAGTCAAGTAACAAATTTGAAGCATTAGATGCATATGTATAGTGAATGAGCACAATTACACAATCATAATAGGTGGTAAAACTATGTGTGGCTTTATTTTCCTCCTTAAAGTATTGAATATGTATACAATATTCAATATCAAATGGAGGTGATTAAGGTCAACTTAATCCATTACACTTCCCTTTTTTTTACGTTTCTAGCCATCAAAAGCACCTATGTCTCAAGGCAAAAGAAGTTAATTTATGAAGTTATTTGCATCATTAGGGTTCAATGTCATAAACACAAAGCAAGCAGAGACAAGCATAGGTGATCATAGTCATTATGCCCTACTTTCACATAGGTCAATATCAACCATTAAGTCAGTATCAACCAATGATACTGACCTAGATCAATGAAAGTAACCTAGTGCAAATAAAAAATCAATTCTAGAACTGAATGAATTGCATGCCTACTTTATCCTAGATTTCATTTCTAGAATACAACTATAGTCAAACAATCAACTAGAAAAGTTAATAATTTTGATCTCTTTAGTAATTTCTATATTTAGCATATGCCACTTGTCAAATCATAAGAATCAATCTTAGTATTTTACATTTAGATGTATACTTGACTGCCATATATTAATATTTAAATTAAATTTCAAATTTATATTTTAATTAGATTAATCTTACCCATTAATACAAATTAGGTTAAAACATATTGATGAACCCATACACATCAAATAATGCAAAACTCTGGCTTTCCCTTAAAGTTTCAAATTTCAGCCTTAAGGTTTTATTTTCAAATATGATTTTTTATTATTCCCTAATAATGCACTTTAATCATGACCATGTTAAATGAACATAATTAATTAACATAAGTAATAAAATTACTCTTTTCATATTGTTCTACATAGATATTGTATCTTATTTGGATCAATTATGTAAGCAAATGGGTAACAAGAATAAAATATAAATTCACTAATAAGACTAAAATAACCAATAAACAATCCCAAACCTTCCTATAATACTATTGTTTCAGCATCTAATTTGAGATGCCTATTGATACTACTAGATGCCAAATGGCATGCATAAGTACATTTGTTCTTCCTCCCCCAATACCTCAAAGTTGTACTAGCTACTTTCTTGATCTCTTATTCACCCACAACTTATTTTGAATTTTTTGGTCCATGTTGTCAAATTTATATGAGGTAGGGTGACCCATCATGTGAAATAAAACAAAGGTAGTCAACATGTTCTTCCTCAACCACCTCCACCCCTCAAAATGAAAGCTACCCAACCTAAAGGGTATGACATAATCAATCAACTAAAAAATACCCATTGTAATATTTCCATGTGGGAGTTACTTAAGAGATAAATGGTCTACAAAGACACCTCATACAAGGCATTACAAAAAACAACTCTACCTAGTGATACACAACCTGCATCATTTACCTTCATTATGAATAGATTGAAGAATAATAACATAGTTATTACTTTTGACAAGGAAGAGTTACCCTTGTAACACACAATAGAGAAAAACATGGCATTATTCATTCAAGTTAATGTACAAAAGAACTTGGTCAAGCATGTGTTAGTTAATAATGGTTTTAGATTAAACATTTATAACACTACCTTCTTGAAACCATTGGGGATCAAAAAGGCTACTCTTAAAAATTTACATTATAACATAAAAGGATTCAATAATATTGCATGTCAAATAATTAAAACCATCTTATTGGAGGTGATACTAGGTCCCAAGGGGCTACCTGTTACTTTTTGATTTATGCCTAATCAATGACATTACAAATTTGTTTTCAGATGACTCTAGATACATGTTATGGAATCAATACCATTAACATTCAACAAATGTATCAAATATATCCATGAAGGCTATTTTTATTTAGAACCAATATATGAATACCCTTTCATATATTATAAAATAACCTAATTGACTATAACGACTAATCATGATTATAGTTAGAAGATCATATTATTTTCCCTCTATCACAACCCTTTCTAAGATATCATGTGCACACACATGAGGTTGGTGAATCAAGTACATATAAAGGAGAAGGAACCAATCATAACACAACATGAATTACAAGTTTATATAAAATAATCACAACATATTCTTGATCTTCTTTTATTGATAAACTCATAATATCAAAATGACATAGTTATAGACTACTATGATAATGATAATAGAGATATCAACATGGTAGATATGACAATTGATCAAATGCAAAAGTTAAACTTCAATCTTTAAGAAGAATACTTATCTCACACCTGTTGGAGTTGGAACATATCAAGATGATTCATATATAATATAGGGATAAATTGGAAACTCCCATTTGGACACAATGACATATCATGAATGCATCTTAAATGCAAAAAGTAATTGCAATACTATTATGCATTAAGCATATGTAACATTAAAAAAGACTTGGACAAATAAGCAATCATACATTTCAATAAATAATGTGGAGATGGTATAATCTAATATTCCAACACCATTGCAAGTAACAAGTTTTTAGGATGTGGTAAGAATAATATTGTAACTATTACTTGATCATAATCTTGTCACATTGCCATAAAATTGATGTCAATTTGTAGGGAATTTTTTACATAGAAGGCAAGGAATATTGTGGTTATCATAGAATCATGAGACATGATGTAAATAATTTCAAAGCATTATAAAAAATATTCATAAATATAAATATGAATGCATCATTAAGGTTTTACATTACCTAACAAGGACAACCCACATCAATCCCCATAAAGGTGCCATTGGCAATGATAATGACCAAAAAACACTCCCAACAAGATCCATTAACTATTAACATTTTACAAAAGGTTCATATTCCAAAAATGTTCAAATTAATGATAACAAACAACACGCCATACACATTGTCAACAACTTAAAATAGTTGGGACATGGCATTACATAATTACAACATAGCACATATTGCACAAGACCCATTGGATATATCATTTTACTAATAACCTTTGGGCCAAAATAGGTTAACACACACATATGGGTAATGCCTCTTAAATATAGAGTACCTTTCATATTAGGACAATGATCTTTACAACAAATTTAGACTTAATAGATTTAACCAATCAACGTCTCACTTTCTCACACGAAGGAAGAATGATCATGATTTGACATGATGGTGATGTTTACTATCAAAAAGCACAATCTTCAAAGATGACATAAAGTACATAATTTGAACAATTACAACCAAAAGAAGAAGAAGCAATGCAATTACATAACCTCAAAGACAAACTAAGATATGTCAACTTCAATCCTAATGAAGATGACATGCTTTCATATTCAAGAGCCCAAATTTCAAAAATTCTAAAAATATTAGAAAATAATAATTCGTAAATATAAAAACATTTAGATATTCAAAAAAATCTAAAATTAGGACTCGAGCATGACATGATTGTTAGATTACACTATTTACATATGTTATTTATCACATGTTTGGTAGATGGCATAATATTTATATACACACATGCATTTCATCATATCTAACTGTTATTCAAGGTATATAGGTTACACATAGACATACAAATGTTGGTCTTCCATCTACCTAATGGCCATATCGATACTTTGGGCATCTTGTTCTACAAGTTTCACTGTTACATGTTATATCTTTCTATGTACTTTGTACCATATTGAGTTACCTATATTAATTACATATGACTTTTTAATTATTCATTTATAACATAGTGATACATGAAATTCCATTATATTTTGATGTGACATTGATATATATGGATGGTGTAGACTAGTTCCTTGTTCTATGTTCCATTAATGTTGTTATTTTATTACATAAGTTATTATTTATTTGACTATTATGTGTGGCCCCGAGACCTTATTTGATGTAACATCCTTGATGTCCCTTGTTTGTGACATTTTTATGTCCCTTTGCATGTGGCCCTTGGCCTTATTTGATGTGACATTCTATGTCCCTTGTATGTGGCCCTTGGCTTTATGTATGACACTAATAATTGTGCTTGTTGAGCTACCTAATATTGAGTGGTGACAATATATGTCATGCATTGTTACTACACAGTCTTATTCAGTTACATTTCTATTGTGTGTTTCTTTGATACATCTATCTAAACATGACACTTACATGCCCTACATTGCATATGTTACATACATGTCTTGATTGATACATGTATTACTAAGATAACATATTCTTCGCATGACCAAATCATTTTACATGATGTTATCTTTATACATGACATAATATCATTAACTCTTATTTTGAGATGAATCACTTACAAGATACATACCTTATCTCAAAAGGAGGTATTACAGTAGACTTGTCATAAAGACATAAGCCCCCATGAGAAAAAAATAGATAAAAGTATAGTTTTTAGAGATTTAAAATGGTTTAAATACATGGCAGATATTAGCACATTGATATATATTACATGGATATATGTCATGCATATACACTCATTATACAAAAAAATGAGCATATATTTATACGGACTTAGGTCATATGCATGGGCACATGCATAATAGTTCACAATAACATAAATTATAAATCTCCATATACACATACATTTGAGATATAGGTTCTAAAATTTAATATATAGGTGCATAGAATTATATATCAGTTGGTTTAGATTCAGGGGGCAAGATACTAGTTCATGCAAATACACAACACAATTCACTGTTAAATGATAATTGGTTATCATTCTATTTCATACTTATCAAATATGTGGTCATGATAGGGCCATGTACATTGTCCATTCTATTTTGATTATGCATTTTATTATATATTCAATGAAACTACACAATCAAACATACATTCATGATGAGGGCATGAACATTTTTCATTCCCTTTTGATCATGCTTTTTTTTTATATGGAGCAAACTTGAGAGAAACATTATAATTGAATGTATAAGACATATGTAGTAGTAGATTTACTTTCTTCGAGTGAACCTAGCTTGATGGTTCTCTCATTTACCTACGTATTTGTTTGGTTAGTAAATTACATACTTTTTCTCACATTCATGAGGGTTGGGGCATGTTTTCTTCACAACCTAAGATTGTGCATAGTTACACAAATTTGGGGCACATACCCCAAATATCCATGTGATTTAGTAAGCACAAGTTATACAATGTTTCAACAAGGAAATATCCTCTCCAACAAGTTGCAAAGGCAACATGATTTTCACCAACACATAGGTATACTCTAACACTTGTTCTTTCAAAATTTTAAAAATTTAATTTTAGATTAAAACAGTCAATTCTAACATTGACTACACATGATTTCAGGTTTTTCTATTGAGTGACCTCATATTTACAGCTCCATACAAAAGACAAAATGTTTTGTACACTCTTAGGTATATTTTATCCTTTTGTTCTAATAATTCAATTACTATAATAAAAGTGGGCATTTGTAGATACTAAAATTTAGCATTCAATACTTGGCAATGATAAGCTTAACACATATTTACCATGCATGACTTAAGCATCCAAACAAGGTCTTAATCCATCATTCTCTCACACTTACATGCTATCTTATGATTCAACCATTTTGTTTTACTATTATATACCTACAAGAATCTCAATGTCTATTTCAAATCTACTAAATATTTTGCATAGATATCTCTATACTCTCAGTTTATCCTACCTATATAAAATTCAGTTATGCCAAATACGATTAGTATCACTTGCTGATATTAACATGATTTGGTAGATTTGACCCCCTTCCAATAAGGACAATTTTATATAATCTAGCCCTGTTAGGTTGTGGAGCTAAAAGCTTCACTAGATGCAGACATGGAGGAGTTGCTGAGTGTCACAGTCACCGACATCAGTTAGGAAGACCGACGTCAGTTAGGGGTGAACAGAAGGGCAACCGACATCGGTAGGAGTCGATCGACATCGGTCATCTCCAAGTAGATAGGGACCGACGTTGGTCACCTGTGCGGTTCCAGAACTGTTCATTACATGAACAGTTAGTTTGTTGAACCGATTGTTTGCATGTAAAGACTATTTCGAGTCTTGAGCTGTGTGTCTAATTATTGTAAATTAGAAGTCTACGTTATTGTTTAGTATGGGATCTATTTATAGACCCATTGACAAGTATTGTATTATGAGCAAAAGAGGAAGGCAAGGTAGATCCTTCCAATTGTAAGAACAGGTTGATCTGCAGGTGGCAGCAAGATCAGGAGGAAGTTCTACATGGTAAGTAAGATCATTTGAGTTACAGGTTGTTGCAAGTTCATGGGAGATCTGCTTGAAGTATTTTTGAGTGCTTGTGTACTGGTAGTGTTATTACTAACTGGTTGGAGGTGAACACCAACTCTGTGTTTGAGTTGTGTGTTGAAACCGTTCTTGGTAGGAGAGTGAACTCTTGAGGGAAAGAGATCTGTACATCTGAGAGGTGTGGAAGATTGTGGCATCTTCATTGTATTTCCTTCTAGCATGATTATTAATACAAGATTGTGTATTGTCTCTCATATTCTATGCTATTTGTGAATTCTAGTTACTTGTTCATTCTAGTATAATTTTGTGTTTAGTTGCTTATACAAGGTAATCATATGTGCTCTTATTGAGGAGCAAGATCCTGACAAGTTGGAATCAGAGCTATTTGTTGTTCTAGATTTCCATCCCTAACAAGTGGTATCAGAGCTTTTAATTGGGTTACTAACAGGTTGTATCAGATCTGGTTAGTGTTTGTTGATTACAGGTCACTCCAGGGGTTTCTGTTTGAGTGGGAGTATAGCAATGGCAGAAGAAAGTAAGCTACGAATGGAAAAGTTTTATGGCAAGAACTATCAATTATGGAGGATGCAGATAGAGGATTATCTGTATCAAAAAGATTTGTACTTACCATTGGGTGGGGTTGCATGGAAGCCCACAGATATGAAGGATGAAGAATGGGAGGTTCTTGATCGGAAGGCTCTTGGATCTATAAGGTTGAGTCTTGCATCGTCTGTGATTTCCAACTTATCATAGGCTAAGACAACGGTAGAGTTGATGGAATCTTTAGCAAATTTATATGAAAAACCCTCAGCTTTGAATAAGGTATTTCTTATGAAGTAATTATTTAATTTGTAAATGTTGGAAGGTGGATCTGTACATAGTCATCTTAGTGATTTCCATGGTTTGGTAAACTAGTTAAATTCAGTCAATATTGTTTTTGATGATGAATTAAGGCTCTCTTAATCTTATGCTCATTACCTGAAAGTTGGGAAAGTTTGGTAATGGCAGTTAGAAATACCACGTCTGCTTCAAAAATCTTTAAAGTGGATGATGTTGTGAGTGTAATCTTAAATAAAGAAATTCATAGGAAAAGCACAGGTGAATCATCAGGGAATGCTTTGAGTGTTGAAAGCAGGGGAAGGCAAAGAGAGAAGATCGAGCATGGGAGATCAAGGTCAAAGATAGGCAGGAGATCCAAGTCTAGGTATGGCAGAATAACCTACTGGAATTGTGGAAAGCAAGGGCACAGAAAGAGAGATTGTTGGTTGGTTGAAGATCAGCAAGAAGGAACTAAAGAAGTAGATGTTGCAGATGTTGCAGGTATTGTTGCACAGGATGCTCTGGTATGTTCCTTGGATAAAGTAGAATCTTGGGTTTTAGATTCTGGTGCCTCTTTCCATGCATCCCAAAATAGGGAATTTTTTCATGAATATTTCCAGGGAGACTTTGGAGAAATTTATTTAGGGGATGGTAAGCCTTGTCAAATGGTTGGCAAAGGGAAAGTGAAGCTAAAATTGTAGACGAGCAACACATGGGTGTTGAAGGAGGTCATGCATATCCCAGTCCTAAAGCAAAATTTGATTTTGATTAGAAAGTTGGGTGATGAGGGTTGCATAGTAACTCTCACAGCAAACTCTTGGAAGGTTACCAAGGGTACACTTGTTGTAGCAAGAGGTAAGAAAGTAGGTACGCTTTATCTATCTACTTGTATTACTAATTTTCCTTTTGGTTTATCTACTTCGGCTATAGATTTGAAGATGTGGCTTAATAGGCTTGGTCACATGAATAAGAAGGGGATGCATGTTCTTGAGTCAAAGGGTATCCTTTCGGATTTGAAAAGCATGGATCAAGATTTCTGTAAGCAAAAGAAGAAAGTGACGTTTCTTGAGAAATCTGATGTTCATGACAATAACAAGAAAACCTTAGTTTTCAAGGAGAAGATGACAGACAGAGATCAGCATAAGGGGCTAAAGAATTCTGAGTAGAGCAAGGTCAATTTGGATAGGGTTTTGATCCAAAAAGAGCTCACAGGTAAAATCCATCGCTCACAAGTAAAACACAGAGACCGACATCGCTTAGAAAACTGATGTCGGCATCCAGACAGGGACCAACATCGGCTATGTGCAGCCGGACATCGGTGACTTAGGACAAATAAACACCGACGTCAGTCAGGGGGAACCAATGTCAGTGATGAGGCAGTCGCATAAAATTGACGTCGGTTGGGGGCAGACTGAGATGTGATCGGCATCGGTCACTGAGACAAATTTTGGGTGGATAGCAAGCTGTCAAGGAGTCTCAAGTGCCCATAGAGAGGACTTAAAGGGTAAGTAAGCCTCAAATTCATCATTTCCCTTTTTTACACTACTTGTTGCTCACTGATGGTCAAGAACTAGGAAGTTATTAAAGAAGCAGAGCAGGTAGAATCTAGGAAATAGTGGGAGCTTGGCATGGATGAAGGATGTGATTCATTGGAGAAGAACCAAATGGGAGTTTTTGGGTGGAGTTGCCAGCTGGAAGAAAGCACTGAGAGACAAATGGATGTTCAGGATAAAGAAGAGTGAGAATGGACATGTGAGACAGAAGGCCGGGTATATGGTCTTGAGTAAGCTGTAGGACAATGGAGGTTTAACCATTGTGTTTCTCTTTACCAGGTTGGATAATATTAGCTACATTATCTTGTTACTGTATTGTGTGCTTGTTGCAGGTTTACACATGCAGGGAGTTACTGAACTAAAGGTAAAATTAGTTTAGGGGTGTGTCATGAGGAATTTGGGAGCAGTAAGATTATTTAGCATGAGTGTGTTCTAGAGACATGGAAGGTCACAGGTTGATTTTGTCTCCAGATGATTGTGTGAAACCGGTTAGCATGCTAATGGTTGGATAGTTCTATGAACAGTGTCCTGATTCACATGATGAGGTTGAGTACATGTGTACTAAACCTGAGATTTCCAAGCAGTGGGAGTTGTCAGCGAGTTTGGAGCCAATCCGAGAAAGAAGCACTAGAGGACAGTTTAGTGGATTCTTAGGTATCTGAGAGGGACCAGCAGTAGGTGCACATGCTATGCAGGGTCAAGTTATTTTCTACATGGGTTTGTAGATGCGGATGTGGTAGGTGATTTGGATGACAGGAGGTGCACCACAAGATTTGTGGTGGTTGGTCTTCAAGAGTGATCTTGAAGAGGGATACAAAGCTAGGGAACAAACTAGATGATGTAAAGGTACATGTACAGGTGTAGCTATTTATCTCCAAGTGGGAGATTTTTAGGTTGTGGAGATAAAAGCTTCACTGTATGCAGACATGGAGGAGTTGCTGAGTGTCACAGTCACCAGCGTCGGTTAGGAAGACCGACGTCAATCAGGAGTGAACAAAAGGGCAATTGACATTGGCAGGAGTCGGCCAACGTCGGTCATCTCTAGGTAGACAGGGACCGACGTCGGTCGCCTGTGCGGTTCTAGAACTGTTTGTTGCATAAATAGTTAGTTTGTTGAACCGATTGTTTGCATGTAAAGACTATTTCGAGTCTTCAATTGCGTGTCTAATTATTGTAAATTAGAAGTCTAAGTTATTGTTTAGTATGGGATCTATTTATAGACCCATTGGCATGTATTGTATTATGAGTAAAAGAGGAAGGCAAGGTAGATCCTTCCAATTGTAAGAACAGGTTGATCTGCAGGTGGCAGCAAGATCAGGAGAAAGTTCTACATGGTAAGTAAGATCATTTGAGTTGCAGGTTGTTGCAAGTTCATGGGAGATCTATTTGAAGTACTTTTGAGTGCTTATGTACTGGTAGTGTTATTACTGACTGGTTGGAGGTGAACACCAACTCTATGTTTGAGTTGTGTGTTGGGACCATTTTTGGTAGGAGAGTGAACTCTTGAGGGAAAGAGATATGTACATCTGAGATGTGTGGAAGATTGTGGCATCTTCATTATATTTCCTTCTGGCATGAGTATTAATACAAGATTGTGTATTGTCTCTCATATTCTGTGTTATTTGTGAATTTTAGTTACTTATTCATTCTGGTATAATTTCATGTTTAGTTGCTTATACAAGGTAATCATATGTGCTCTTATTGAGGAGCAAGATCTTGACAAGTTAGAATCAGAGCTGTTTGTTGTTCTAGATTTCCATCCCTAACAAGCCCATCATTTGGGTTGGCCCATTAGCCTAGCATGTTAGTTACATGAGAAATTATTCGATTGGATCCATACATAAATAAATAAAAGTCTCATTCAAAAAGGACTTGACACTTATTTGATATACATCTATACACTATTGCATATTGAGAAAATATGTCTTATTCTTCTCAAGTTAGAAATATATCACTAAGAATAGTCACAAGTAAGTTTGAATCACTCTAAATCCAATCCAAAATAAACATTCTCAAGTATCAAAGCCAAATCATTAGCTATATAACCAAATAGAACAATTGCATAATCAAACTAGGTGGGAGAACTACATGTGGCTTGATTTCCCTTGTCAGATTATTAGATATGTAGGAAATGGTCAATCCTCAGATGGAGTTGATTGGGATTAGCTCAACCCATTAAATTTTCTTTATTTTTTATAGGTTTCTATCCCTCATAAGTACATCTAAGGTTTTAAGGTAAATGAGATTGATTTTTATAGCTACATGCATCATCAGGGTTGATCATAAAATAGAGTAAGCAAATATAGCCATAGGTGACCATATAGTCATTGTGCCTTATTTATAAATAGGTCAATACCAACCAACAAGTTAGTATCAAATGATGATACTAATCCAGATTAACAAAACCAACTCAGCATAGATAGTGAATTAGCTTTAAAACTGAACAAACTAGAATATTATTGATAGGTCTTAGGTTCCCCAAAGCTCTGACACAACTTGTCAGATTTAAGAGCACATATGATTACCTTTGTATAAGCAACTTAAACATGTATAATTATACTAGAAGTACAAGTAACTAGAAATAGAAATAACACAAAATATGAGAGGCAACACACAAATGTATTCAACTCAATTAGAAGGAAATTACAACAAAGGGATCACACTCTTTCATCCACTTCGTGGGCATACCAGTAATCTTCCCTCAAGAGTTATCTTCTCTCAATACAAGTCACAACAAATGGCTAACACAGAGCTATTGTTCACCTCAACCAGTTAGTATAATACTGCCAGTACAACTGAGTACAAACCAGTACTCCAAGTAGATCTTCCCAGATCTTGCTCCTTGATGTGTTGCTATCACCTTGGATCTTGCTACCCCACAGATCTCCTTTTGACCCTCGCACACACACACCCTTACAGATCAACTGACCTTACTTACCCATGTAGATCTCCACCCTGATCTTGCACACCCTGCAGATCAACCTGATCTTACATACCTAGAATAAACCCTATGATTCCACCATGGAAGAACTCTTCTGGTTCTACACTTTACAATACAACCCCATGGGTCTATTATATAGATCCCATGCATAAAATAATTTAGACAAGTGGCTCAAGACTCAAACTAGTCTTTAACATGCAAACAACCAGTTCGTTAACTAACTGTTCGTTAACAGACAGTTTTGGAACCGCACAAGTGACCAATGTCGGTCCCTGTCTGCCTAGAGGTGACCGATGTCGACTGACTCCTATCGATGTCAGTTGCTTTCTGTCGACCCCTGTCTGATGTCAATCGATCCTACCAACATCAGTGACTGTGACACTTAGCAACCTCCTCCATGTTTGCATCTGGGTGAAGCTTTTAGCTCCACAACCTAACAATCTCCCACTTGGAGATAAATAGCTACACCTGTACTTGTACCAGTACATTGTCTAATCTGTATCCTGGCTTGTATCCCTCTTCAAGCTCAATCTTGAAGACCAACCACCTCATACCCTGTGGTGCTACGCTTGTGTCTAAATTTCTCCATTCTCAGCTTACCTTCTTCTGCCATTGCTATACTCCCACTCAATCAGAAACCCCTAAGAGTGACCTGTAATCAAAAAACCACTTAACACACTCTGGGACCAAGGTGTTAGTGAACCTCACTCTGAGAACCTCCAACCTCGCTCTGATACCAATTGATAGGACCTAGGTTCCCCAAAGCTCTGACACAACTTGTCAGATTTAAGAGCACATATGATTACCTTTGTATAAGCAACTTAAACATGCGAAATTATACAATAAGTACAAGTAACTAGAAATAGAAATAACACAAAATATGAGAGGCAACACACAATTGTATTCAACTCAATTAGAAGGAAATTACAATAAAGAGATCACACTCTTTCATCCACTTCATGGGCATACCAGTAATCTTCCCTCAAGAGTTATCTTCTCTCAATATCGGTCACAACAAACGGCTAACACAGAGCTGTTGTTCACCTCAACCAGTCAGTACAATACTGCTAGTACAATCGAGTACAAACTGGTACTCCAAGTACATCTTCCCTAATCTTGCTCCTTGATGTGTTGTTGTCACCTTAGATCTTGCTACCTCGCAGATCTCTTTTTGACCCTCGCACACACACACCCCCGCAGATCAACCGACCTTACTTACCCATGTAGATCTCCACCCTGATCTTGCACACCCTGCAAATCAACCTGATCTTACATACCTAGAAGAACCCCTGTCATTCCACAATGGAAGAACTCTTCTGGTTCTACACTTTACAATACAGCCCCATGGGTTTATTATATAGATCCCATGCATACAATAATTTAGACAAGCGGCTCAAGACTCAAAATAGTCTTTAACATGCAAACAACCAGTTCGTTAACTAACTGTTCATCAACAGGCAGTTTTGGAATTGCACAGGTGATCGACGTCAGTCCCTGTCTGCTTGGAGGTGACTGACATCGGCCGACTCTTGCCGATGTCGGTTGTTTTTTATTGACCCCTGCCTGACGTCGATCGATGCTGCTGACATCAGCAATTTTGACACTCAGCAACCTCCTCCATGTTTGCATCCGGGTGAAGCTTTTAGCTCCACAACCTAACAATTATTTTATCTTTATTTTCACTTCCAGAATATAGTTATAGTTAAACAATCAACTAAAAAAACTATCTTTATCTCCTTAGTAATTCCTATATTTAACATGTGCCAATTTTTAAATTAGAAGAATCAATATTAGTCTTTTACATTCAAATGCATACTTGAATTTCATATCTTAATATTTGAATTATATTTCAAAATTCTATCTTACTTAAATTAGGCTTATCCATTAACTCAAATTAAAGTAAAACAAACAAATGTTTACTATTTTTTGTAATATGTTTGAAGTTTTGTTATAACATAAATTATAGTATAATCTAGTTTCAACTATCATCCTATTTTTTAATTTTAATTATTATATTTATTGATCTTATTGAAACAACCCCAAAAAAAATCTAAGTGTAATTACTTTCAAGTTCCAAAAAAGAGTTATGAGTATGACCCACTACATCATGTTCTGTTATGTGTATCCACTCGTTACTTCATTGTATTGAGCCCACAACCCATAACTGAAATCACATGTACAAAAAACCTTAACTAGGGAAATTACCTCTAGAAGGTTCTATGGTAAAGAATGTTACTGTATTAATTTTGCATCCATCCTAGGGCATATCTCTATATGGGTCCATATGGATATGTCTTGACCTATATGGGGCACTTTCCTTCCCAATAGGACCCCCTAGTGGTCCTTACCCTACCTAAGTATCTTGTAACCATGAAATCCTAGGTATAGGTTGAGGTAGGTAATATGCCCTTATTGTACTTAGGATGCTTGAGATAAGTACTCGGTTATTAATGACATTTGAACATTAGGGATGAGAAATAACAAACAAGATTTCTTTTTAATTTTTCTTAAATCAGAAGTTACAACATTTGTTTTCAAGCCCTAATTTATAGAATAGAAGTGTCATTGTACTATCTAACTTATCAATTATGTTCACCATAATAAGGTTAGAAATTGGAAATACACCTATAAAATCCTTGGAATTGTAATAGGCTTTTGAAATACCTAAACTTAATAAACTTTCTGTAAGTAAATATCCCATTATCATACTATCCCCTTTTAGATCATTGTATCATGATCTATAAGCTTTAAATATCATCATATTACATGTTTTCACTTATCACTAAGCATATTACACAAAATAATTTACTGTTTATAATCTAGTTAAGTTATCATGGTCCTTATCAAGGATCGATGTCATCACACAAGTGAGCATCATACCATTATTTGATTATTTTTATGATCCAAAATTATTTCTAATATTTTAGTTAGTTTGTTTATTAGTAAATAAAGTCGGTTACACCAAAAAAAAAATTCTCCCCATTACCACCTATGAAGCTTTTTAAGCTTCACCTCACTTTGTAAAAATTGATCTCAAAATAATACATTATCAATTTTGTGTAGAAAAATTTATTCATGATGTAATTTCTCTCCAATTCTTGAGCCAATAGTGGTATCAAAGCCTAAAAATTGGAAGAAGATGACTAAAAAAATCTATAGAGTGGCTAAGACTGTACCTATATGGTATGAATCTTTGAAAAGTTTTATTTTTTTATATACTCTCAAATTTGTCTTAAATTACTAAAAGTTCCAAAAATACTCGTGTACATGCACATATGAACCATTCTAAACAGTAGTTGTTTTATTGTTTTTGAGAAACTAGGGTTTAGTTCCTGAACAATAAAGGGTCTGGATAGGGGGGGAAATTGCAATTAAATATATTAAATGGTAGAGTTATATCAATTTGATTAAATTAATTACAAGGGGAAATAAAATGACTTATCTAGAAAAATAGACTAAGATGACTATTTTGAAGCCTAAAAATTGTTGTGCAAGACTAGGAAGATGTCAAAAATCTAGATCTGGTTTTCATTTTGTGAAAGGATAGGACTACCAAAATAAGACACATTAGGGTCAGGTGTTGTCATCCTTGTCTACCACTATTATCCAAACTACTCGTAGAAATCTAAGTTTTTTGGGTTTTGTCTGCTATCTTTGCTTGAGCCTACCTATGAAATTTTGTATGTTGAATGTTAATAAATCTCATTATATATTCATTTTAATCTTCAAACCTTGGGTCTACCTACACACATGAAATAACAAATACATCAAAATCATAACGGGGAAAATTTGGGTTAGGGGAAGTATGATCGCATGATCTAAAACCCCTATTGCCCTAATTACTACCTACATTAACCCTTAAGCTAGGGTCTCAGATCAAATGTAGTTCTCCCTTAGGGAATGTGCATAACCAACATGCATGATAGATGCAAGAATGAAATTTTGCCTAGGCCCTTCCTTGATCAAGCATACAAATCTATATGTGATGCAGAATGTTGAGCTATACTATTAACTAATTTTTAAATTATGTACTATGCCAAAGTAGTAAGTGCTAGATATAAAACGCCTTATGAAGTCTTTTATATAAAAGACTCTTTATTTTGAATTTGGAAACTTTATTCACATTTGGCTAATGTTAAAAAGACAAACAAAACTTAAAGATGAAGTTAAGAAGGGTGTGAGGCTCATTGAGTGAGGAAACCTAACTATTGGGACTCAAAATGTAATTGGACAAGAGTTTTGGAAATGGGACACCCTAAGGTCCAGTGTTATAGTCCCATTTTGGTGTTCCTATCCTACAAGATCTAGACCTAGTGGGATAGGATTGACCTAATAAATTTGACATCGTTGAGGTGGAATGACCATTTGAAAACCTCAAGTTCACTGGGAATAAGCAAAAGGATGACCAAAGCTAGAAATAAGAGCAAGACAAGAAAAATAAAAGACATGGCTAGTGAGAACAAGGCTCGTATTCTCTAGTCAGAGTCTCCTATGAAATGACTATGAAAAAACATGATATGCATGGTTGCTTGACCAATTTAGGGCGTATACATTTGCCCCCCTTTTAATCTAGTGATGTAATGAAATGAAATATTAGAGTAAAAGAAAGAAGAAGAAAAAATATGTACCTAAACTTACCTATGTGGAGATGAATATACTACAAAGGTCTAACTCACTTCTTGGCTAGGGAAGTGGGTGGAGATTTGAATAGTGCCTAGAGAAAGAAGGAATCCCTGAAGTGGATGCCCCTTATGTTGAATCTGAATGTGAAATCCATGTATCACGGAGAGGGAGGGTAATGCTTGCCCCCTCTATTAAATCTAACTAAAGATGAGGAATGCTCAAAGGCCCAAAACCAATGTCTATCCTCTGTCCCACATAAACTAATGTAATCTTTACTGTGTGTATAGAAATTTATATGATGTGAAGAGTAAAATATGTCATGCCCCCACTCTGAATATTTGAACTAGAACTAAGAAATGATCAAAGGCCCAAAACCAATGTTTGTCCTTTATCTCACATAAACTTGTGTAGTCTGGGTCTGGGTAATATAATGGACCAACCACTGTAGATGGTTATGCAGTCCAATCTAGTGACAACCTAGGTACCATTAGGTGTAATCTAAAAATTTGGTCAATGTGTAAGAAGAGAATGTCATGTCTTGCCATTCCATCTATATAATCTTTGATGATGAAGAACATGAACATTTGTGTTATGCCCCTAAATCTAGTATGTGAGTGATGCATCTGTATAATATGGAAATTTGTATAACCATATGTGATATGACCTATCGTGCCATGCCCCATGTGTAAAACTAGAGATCAAAACATTGTGCTCTACACTATGCCTATAATCTACTATTTGGTCCTATAATTGTGTCATGTTGTATGAAGATGTATGTGTGAGACGTGTAGTATGTACATGCCCCCAAATTTGGTATCTAATTATATATTTGTATCAAAATCATTATGAATTCATATAATTTGAACCACTATATCTAAATAGTCTATGTGCCTATAATCTGAAGGTATATCCCTCTTTATGTCTTGAGTGAAGCTGAGTGACCCATATAATCTGAATCACTATATATCTCAACCAATCTGAGCTAAATCTGATAATCTAAATATTAGAGGTGTAAAAACCATGGTGTATCCACTTATGAGAGTGGATGGGTATGTCAGGAAAGTGTGGAAATAGGAATAGTATGAATGATGCCCCCTTTTGGGGATAAGGATAAAATATATGATAGAGGAGTTTGAGCCAAAAGTGATGACTAGTGGTATAGAAATAGAAGTAAGGTTAGTATGTTATGTAGAAATTGAAAGGTTGTTGGATTGATTAGATTGAGTTGTTGAATAGTGAAACATGTTTTGCTTAGTGAGGACCAGGGTATGTGTCTAGGTGTAAGATACATACATACATATATATATATATATACAAACATACATATACATATATATGTATATATATATACATATATATATACACACATATATATATATATATGTATGTGTTTGTGTGTGTGTGTGTGAATACACACACACACACACACACACACACACACACACACACACACACACACACACATATACACACATATATATGTATATATATATATACATATATATATATATGTGTGTGTGTGTGTGTGTGTGTACACACACATATATATAATTATATACATATATGTATGTATGTATATGTATGTATATATGTATATGTATGTATGTATATGTGTGTGTGTGTGCATGTGCGCATGCACGCATGTCATAGTAAGAAAATAAAGTAGTAAGAGAGCGAAGCTTGCATGATGTTAAAGGTATAATTATCATAATTCCATTGAAATAAATGGTTTGAAAAATGGATATACGGGTTTGAGTTATGGTCAAAATAGTATTTTGTTCTGAATGAAAATGTTGGTTGATATAGGAAATCGGATTGATTCTTGATTCATTTGTACATTGACTAGGTTGAGATTTTGAGCTCTTAGAGTGAGAAAATGTTAAGGAGATGAGCACCTGCCACAACCTAGTTTGAGCAGTTGGTAGCCCAAGTTTAGGATAGTGGTGATGTTAGCCTGGTAAATAACCTTAATGCTTGGTTTTTGTCTATTTTTAAGCCTATTTTGGTTTTTTTGAGTTATTTAAAGTGTCATAGGAAAAAAAATTGCTTTTGACACCATGTCCAGGAGTTAGCACTCATGTCTAGGGTTCAATGCTCTTGTCAAGGTTCCAACACTGATATCCTTTTTATAGTGTTGTTGTCTACTAGGCCTAATTTTCTAAAATTTTGATTTATTAACTATTATTATGTTGCTTAGCTATTTACCTAATATGGTTGATTGATATATATGTTGTTTTTGGTGTTTTTAGGCTGAGGTGCAGATGATAGAGTTTTTCAAGGGCTAGGTGATGGAGACATTAAGGTTATTACCATTATCTGTTGATGAGAGAGATATCATAAATAGGGTAGGGTTGGGTCATGTGTGTGACCTAGGCATAGTGCAATGGGATAGATATCTGATTACTACCTTATGTAAGAGGTGGAATGAAGATACATGTACTTTTTAGCTTCTTATAGGTGAGATTATTATGACTATAGAGGATGTGTATTGCATTTGTCAGTTAGTGGGTAACATGTAATGGTTCCAAATGATATAGGTGTTGATGTGATTGATTGCACATCTTTGTACTTTATTGGTGTTTTTTTAGGTATATATCAGAGAGTTAGAGACAATGATATGTTGTTATCAATTATAGTACTGTCTAGTGTTCCATGCTTGCAAAAGTGGTTGGCCATGTTGTTGGCATCATTTATCGCTATGGATGGGAGTGAAGTATATATTTCATACATGATGCATAGGATTACGTATAGTGTGGAGGTATGGGGAGGATGTTGCTAGCCCACCTATATAGAGATCTATATAAGTTTACATAGGAGTCCTTTAGTGGTGGGATGAGTGTAACTACCTTATTGCATTATTGATATTATGAGCACATAGCAGTTGTGCCAAAGATTGGATTACCTAGGGTAAAGTGAGCACCTTCATATCCATTTAGGGAGTGTTGGATGAGTACATTGGTTATCTAGTCTCCTGGGATGGATCATTATAGATGAGTTTTAGATAGATTGGTGGCTCATGATATCATATGGAGCCCCTATAGAGGATTTCCTAGGTGGCTAGAAGATAGAGTATAGCTATGATATATGAGAGTTAGTTGTTGGATTCATGATCATTGGGCTAGAGTTTATGAGCAATTTTAGTATGAGCACATTATGAGATAGTTTGGGGTACCACAAGATGTACCCCTAGCAGCATGGGTGTGGGTGAGGAGTGCACAAGCATTTGTGAGAGCAGGACCTCATATGAGACCTTCTAAGGTTGAGCTCGCATCATTACCTTTAGATGTAAGGGATGTCATTATAGTTATTCTTGATGTAGATGATGTTGGATGCATAGAGGTGTATAACACATGGTGGGATAGGCATCAATGGGCTTCATTTTACCCTATTGATGGAGGAGATGCTCTAGAGTATGAGGATCCTAAGCTAATCTAGATGATGGGAGGTAAGCAGTAATTTCATTTAAATTATGTACTAATTTGTGCTTTTTAGTTTGATTTTAAAGTATATAGATAATGAAGTGCCATACTTTGTGTGCAGATAGAGTGGGAGGTGCTTAAGATGAAGCATAGGTTGGGGCAAGAAGTGGAGATGATGAGTACTAGGAGACCATCATTGAGTTGACACTCTGACATCTCATACGGCATGTACCTAATGATGCAGTAGAGTAGGGATTGATAGAGAGATCAATAGTTATGGCTATTGTTCATGCTTATTTTTTTGATAGGGCTAATATAGCAATAGTTACATATGTTAGGGTAGAGAGAGAGAGAGATATGAGTTGAGGGCTAAGATGGACAAGCATAGGATGCCCCTACTTAATTTTGTATCTATGAATATGAGGATTATAGATGAGTACATGGATCTTTAGAGGTGATATGCAGACTTGCATGAGGAGCATGGTTGGTTATTGAAGTGAGAGAGTCATCATAAGAGGCATACAGTAGGTTGAGGAGGTGTGGGGTCATAGAGTGCTAGGTTGGATTATGGGACTAGTATTGCAGGAGAGAGTGAGACTAAGAGTGAGGGCTTGATGTCCATTCATGATTAATTCTATTTTATACCAATTTATATGTATTGAAAACTTCATTAATAATAAATGGATACTTGTTTTGATTTTGACTCATGTGTATTGTGCTATGGGATTTGAATTATATTGTTATATTTGTTCAAAATGGATAATTAGAAATAGTTGATTTGGCATTGATGTTGAGGTTTCATATGTTTGGTAAGATGGCATTTGGGATGTGATTGGATTATTTGAGTGTAATGTTAGTTTTGATTTTTAATCTTATGTAAGTAAAGAAATATATTTGTTTTATAATTTGTATATTGATTTGGTAAAGTAAATTGGTTCAAGATTAGTGAAATAGAATATTGGTAAGATTGAGATTTGGATAATTTGGTTTAGCTAGGGATGGTTAATTGAAATTAGTAATGTTAGTTGTTAGTAGAAGGGGATATAAGATAACACTCTATGCATATCACTTCCTCGAGAGTGGCTCAAGAATATAAACGCTAGCTAGGCCTTTAGCTCTATCATTGCCCCATGAAGTCAAGTTATGAACTAATACCAATATGAATATGTGTTGTATCACTATCTAAACCCTAATGAACAATTGAACAAGTTCCCATACTACTCATGTTATGTAGGAACATGCATTCTATCTAATATTATCTATTGTGCACTAATTGTAACTGTGCATGGAGACTCTATCAAATGTAACCTTATTAGATGTGCAACTAAAACTATGTGTTATGAAGAAGGCTCATCTAAATATAATCGTAGTGGATTGTTGCATGAAATAATACCCTATGGCCTTTATTGTGATGCATATAACTGAGTAATAAATTAATATGGAGATGAAACCTGTAATGGTGGCTTATCTCATCTCAATCATAGTGGGTTGCTACATGAAATAGGTCCCTAAAAAATTGACCATAGTGAATATCTTTGTGAAATGGTGCTCTGTAATGTGGGTTTCTCTAATCTTAACCATAGCAGGTTGTTACATGAGATAGGACCCTAAAAACTCTAGTACGATGCCTGTGATTGTGTTGGATATGTATATTAAACTACACTATGTACTCCTTGAACTACACTGTTATATGTAGGTTGTTCTCATTGTCCTAGTTTCCAAACCTTTTAAATAGGTGGAATAGGAGATCTCATAATTGCCTCTATCTTAGAAGTTGCATTAATCTCATGATGAGTAACTAATTATTCTAGAGAAGGAATGTCTTGGGATAACTCAATCGTGGAGGAATGAGGTCTAGGAATCCATGACGGAGGAGAATGTAGTGTCCCCTATGTCAATGATATGATGGCATTATCAACACATCTATTAATGTAATCCCTAAGTCCATAATAATCATTATCTTTGTGTCCACAAATACAATGATAGTTACAAAAGGGATGATGTGGCTATCTATGTAGGAGATGTGGATCTCATCGATGAGTAGAAGGTAATGTGATTAACCTCACATCTAGTAGTGTTGATAATATGACACATGGGCTATCCCACTCTGAATCAAACTATAGTGGTGCCTTTTTATTGTTCTCTATAATACATACTATAATTTGTGCTCTAGAAACTAGGTATTGGTTCTTAACTGGTTGATTTTCTAGTTGTGGTCTCCTATCTTTTTTAGGACATGGTGGATGTTATGTGCTAGGAGTTGTAGATGGAGGTACTGTTATAAAATTTAGAGTAATTTGATCAACTAAATTTGCCTCAATTAATCCCAATTTCTTTTATAAGGATAGAACTATATAGCATAAGTGCCTAAAAGAGGACTCTATCTGATATAATATATGCTCAAGGAGATGTTGGTGAAGCCCTTTTATAAATATATGTTGAACCTCTAAATCTACTATTTTATAGATCAAGCGTAATATGGAAGACTTAAATCACAAGATATAATCACTGACTGATTTTGAAGAATTTTGATGCAATGCATCAAGTTTTTCATATTTAACATGAGGGCCCATGTTTGTTATGTAATATCTAAGAAATCTCTCCTCTAATTCATCTTATGTGTGCAAGGAGCCAATGAGGAGTAGATAAAAGAACCAATTATGTGCTTCACCCACTATTGTCTACTGGAACAACTTCAGTAGAATCAAAGGACTCACATGAGATGGCAAAGCCTTTTGAAAGGCTTCGAGGTGTACAGATAGATTTCCAATTCCATCAATTTGAGGCAATGATGGTATCTAGAAATGCTTAGGAAGTGAAGCATTGACAAATGTCTTCAAAAGAGGGTTACCATGCAAGTCATTGGCATCCATCTAAGACTTATAAGCCTTGTTTTCCAAAGTAAGGAGATGTACTTGGTGTTGTAATTTACCAACTGCATGCATTAAAGAGATAATCTCCTAGGATAGTATATTAGTGTCTTGAAGTGGTTCATTTAATCATTGAATTTTAGCATTTATTTTAGCCATAAGAATGCTACATTTAGAAATTAGATCATGAAGAGGAGGTGTGCTCACTTGAACCTTTGGAGGAATGGTAACTCAGACCTTAGTAGAGGGATGTGGGCTACCATTCTCTTTGGGTGAAGAGTGAGAAATGGGTGTTATTTTAGTGGGGGTGGCTTGGGAGATTCATTGGTATCTTTTGTATTTAGTGAATCACATTCTAATTGAATAGAATATGTGATGTTATCATTGGCATGTGCATCATTTGAAATAAAATCATGCATAGAAGTAAAAGCAACATTTTGTAATGCATTATATTGGAGAGAAAGAGTGAGAAAAGAGTTAGAAACATGAGATGCATATTCTTCTTCACTATGTACATAATAATCATCATTATTCCATGCATTATCATAATCAAAATTTTGTTCATAGTCACTCTCAATTTCATATTCATTTACATGTTCACTATCATAGTCATTATCACTTCCATTATCACTAAGGAGAGGTGTAAGAGAAGAATTTAATTATTTTCTAATATGCAATAAATTATCATGTGAAATTGGAATATTATGTGCATCTATGTTATCTTTGAATGGAGTGCATGCATTATTTTCATTTGCAATATGAGAAGTAAGAATAAGAGAGTTATTTTTTAAACATTCTTTTGCCATTGTTTGAGATGATAAAGTAGAGTTAAGAACATGAGATGTATCATTTGGACTATGCATTGATAATTTGATTCTATTGCGTTTATATTATTATAATTTGAACATAGAAGTAATAAAAGATAGAGATAGAGATTAGGTTCAAATGGAAGCAAGTTATCACCAATGAGAGATTCACTTGAAAATGCATTACTAATTTGTTCATTTTGTGCATTGTGTATAAGATAATGAGGTGAAAAGTACCTTTCCCATTTATCAAAATTATTTGCTTTAGAAGAAGGAATAAAAGAGATAGGTTTGAGAAAAGAAAATGCATTTACTTTTTCTTCACTATCACTTTCACATGTATCATCATATTCCTCATTACAACAATAATAATTATATTCATTGTAAATGAAATCATTTTCCACATTTTTAGCTAATGTGCAATTATACAAATTTGTCCATTCATTGTCATAATTATGAGAAAATTTTAAAAATTGGTCTATAGGATGAGAGGGAAGAAGTGTCTTAATGGCCATTTTATTTCTTCTACCAAAGAGAATATGTAAAAGTACTATTAAGAAAATAAATACAAGAATAACTACCAACATAGAGATTTTGAAAATATTTTTGACACTCCAAACAATTTGTAAAAACTCAAAAAAAAATATCTAAAAATTGTAAGGAAAGCTTGGGGTTTGAGGACCTAGTTTGGAAATCTAGGGTTTTGGGTTGGGGTTTTAGAATTTTTAAAAATTATTATAATAAGTTAAATTATAAAATAAATTTGAATAAGATAAATGCACAAAAAAATGTACAAAAATCAAAATTTTGAAATTGAATTTTTGCACAGAACAACTACCAACATAGAGATTTTGAAAATATTTTTGACACTCCAAATAATTGCAAAAATTCCAAAAGTTTTATCTAAAAATTGTAAGGAAGGCTTGGAGTTTAAGGACCTAGTTTGGAAATTTAGGGTTTTGGGTTGGGGTTTTAGAATTTTTGAAAATTATTGAAATAATTTAAATTTTAAAATAAATTTGAAAAAAATAAATGCACAAAAATTTATACAAAAATCAGAATTTTAAAGTTGAATTTTTGCACAAAATATGAAGGTAAAACACTGAGTGTACTTAGGGTTTTTAGATTTTGTTTGAAGTAAGTCAGGGTCACCAAAATGTTTTATTATTTTTGAGCAATTAGGGTTTAGTTCCTAAACAATAAAGGGTGTAGATAAGGTAAAATTTTGAAATTAAATATAGTAAATGGCAAATTTATATCAATTTGATAAAATTAATTACAAGGGGAAAGAAAATGACTTATCTGGAAAAACATACTGAGATGACTGTTTTGAAGCCTAAAAACTATTGTGTAGGATTGGGAAGAATCAAGAATATGGATCTAGATTTCATTTTTTGAAAGGATAATACCATTGAAATAAGACACCCTAGGGTCTGACGTTGTTATCCTTTTCTACCGTTGTTGTCCAAACTACTTACAAAGACCTAAGCTTTTTGGGTTCCCTTTATTGTCTCTATGTGAGCCTGCTTGTGAAGTTTTGAATGTTGAATGTCAATGGATCTTATTATAGATACATTTAAATATTCAGACCCTAGGTCTACCTACACACATGAAACAACAAATACACCAAAATCAAAAGGGGGAAAAACTAGGTTAGGGGAAGTATGATCGCATGATCTAGAACTTATATTGGCCTAATTACTACTTACATTAATCCTCAAGCTAAGGTCTTAGATCAAATGTAGTTGTCCCTTGGGCAATGTGCATAATCAACATACATGATAGATGCAAAAATGAACTTTCACCTAGGCCCTTCCTTGATCAATCATGCAAATCTATGTATGATGCAGAATGTTGAGCTATACTACTAACTAATTTTTTAATTATGTACTATGCCAAAGTAGTAAGTACTAAATATAAAATTACTTGTGAATTCCTTTATATAGGAGACTCTTTATTTTGAATTTAGAAAATTTATTTACATTTGGCCAACATTAGAAAGACAAACAAAACTTAAGGATAAAGTTAAGAAGGGCTTTGGACTCATTGAGTGAGGAAACCTGACCATTAGGACTCAAAATGCAATTGGATAAGAACACTGGAAATGGGACACCTTAGGGTCCAACACTATAGATCCATTCTAGTGCTCCTATCCTATAGGTTTAGGACCTAGGAGGATAGGGTTGGCCTGCTAAATCTGACTTGACTGAGGTGGAATGACCGTTTGAAAAGCTTGGGATGATTGGGAATAAGTAAAAAGATAACCAAAGCTAGAAAAAAGACCAAGACAAGTGAAATAAAAGATATGGCTAGTGAAAACAAGGTTCTTATTATCCATTCAGATTATCCTATGAAAAGATATGATATGTGTGGTTGCTTCATCAATTTAGGGTGTATACAACAACCATCTCTACAGATTCCATTGCATCATTAAGCCTTCATTTCACTTTGATTTTCCCTATGCCATCATCCAGATAAAATGACAAATCAGTTATCCTTTCTTCCTTTTTAAACACCATCTCAACTAAGGTTACATTGTTAACATCCACTCCATTAATAATATAGTGTAAGTTTTTGTCTGATTGTTTGTGTGTCACCTGGCTAATCTATTTTACCATCAAAGGAAGAAGCCTTATGTTGTTACCAATTTTCCTGGGAAAGGAAAATCCACCTTCATTAACTTGTGTAGCTTGTGAGGGCATAACACTACCTCCAAAAAATAGGGAACCTCCATCTGATTGGCATTGCATTCATTCCTTGTAAATGAGCTTGATAAATCATTTTTTTATGGAATGTTTTCCTATCAGCTATTATTGAATGTAGGGGAATTAGATGAATTTTCAAATACAGTGATTTAGAGGTAAACATCTCTCCAACATGGTTTGTATAACATTAAATATTTTATTCAAATTCATTCCTCATAGACCTATATGGCACCCCTAAACAATGATCTAAAAATTAAAACCTTTGTCCATGGAGGCACCCAAGGATGAAACAATAAATTAAATGGCAGAAGCTTATTTGGAAGTAAGGATTTGATTTTTTTTAGGGCCCTACCTAGGAAGCTGAAATCATTTTTTTTACATGCAAGTAAATATGTGATTATATATTTTTTACATGTTATGAAATTTTGGTCAAAGTTTTATTTGTACATTTTCAACTCAGCAAAATCAAACATAAAAAGAACATTTTCCCTTTATATTTTCAACTTGATTGAAGAAAAGTTGGCTAATATAAGTTTTGAACACACATGCAAGTAGGGAGGTCAAGGGTTCAAACCTCAAAATCATTCCTTTTGTCATATTTCAATTGCCGCTTTCAACATTAAGTAGCTTGTATTGTAACATTTTTTGTCAACAAATCACTATTTTGTTTGAAAATTGTCATGTAACTAGTTGATTTAGAAGTTTTTTGATGTTTCAAACACATTGGAATGGTTTATTTTGTAATTTAAAGTGTTTTTATATGATTTTTACAATAAATGTATTGAAACTGGTGTATAAAGGTGCATTCTTGGTCAAAACTAACACCTTAAAAATGAATTTTTTTATAATGTCACCTCATGCTTGTGCTCTCAGAGACAATACCATCCATTACACGTCCTAGGATCCTTTTTATTGAAACCATATAAGTGACAACTAAAGGTTGGAGGATCCCTTGGAGGTTGGAGGACAATTACCCTTTCTAGTTAGTTATTCACTCAAAGTACGAGTTCAATGCTTAAATGGCAAATTTTGACTTATGTTCTTACTTTTAGTTCCATTTTTGGCTTTCTATATCTGATATTCATGACATGGAGTAGATAAAGTTAGTTATTTATGTTTCTCTCGATGCACAGATTCTCACCTCTCCCTTGATAGGGGAGAAGATTTAAACATTGGTTGGACTTCGATCAATCATTAGTGACAATACAAGTTGATAGGGTTTGTTAGCACCAGTAGTGTTGAGCAAAGGTTATCACTGTTTGTTGGACATCAATAAGATGTGCAATATAGAGTATGGTTTTCACTTGGATGGCTTTCTATGTGGGACCTTATGTGGGTTGATGTAGTTGGACATGTCTGATCATGTTCTACTATAGTACAATATGATGATCACTGGGGATGAGCAAGCCTTGATCATGTTCATTAACCATTTTTACCATAAATCATAGGGGTGGGCTTATTTATGGAGTGACATCATTTTTTGGTTAGTGTCAGAGGTACAGTACACTAGTGACAATTGTGACAGAGATCTTTTGATGACTTCAAAATTATTGCTCCAGTTCATTCATCTGTTATACCCTTTTGGTTCAAGGGGAGCTTATTGGATTATCTTTATGATCCAAAGTTATTTTTAATATTTTAGCTAGTTTATTTATTAGTAAATAAATTTGGTTACATGGGAAAATTAGTTTTCTCCTCGTAACCACCCGTGAAGCTTTTTAAATTTCACCTCCCTTTGTAAAAATTGATCTCAAAATAATACATTATCAATTTTGTGTTGAAAAATGTATTCATGATGTAATTTCTCTTTGATTCCTGAGCCAACAACCATTGACCTACAATGCTTAACTCATTCTCATGGTAACACTAGACCATATTATAGATAGATGCTTAGAGATATAATCTCTAAAGTGTTATCTACTTGTCAATTGGTCATTATCTACAAGAACTAGTTATATATGTAGGGTTTATCACTAAAAATAAAAGTACATCAATTAAATTTAATTCATGCAATCGTAAATCCTTTGCATTATTCACTAGCTTCCACTATTAATTCTTCTAAGAAAATTGAAACTAATTATACCAACAATACCTTTCATTACCACATCCATTAACATATTCAAGTTTACAACATTAATAGGCCTATTTTTTCTTTTAATCCAACCATGATTTTTTTTGCAAAACTAACTTCTTAATCCAACTAAATGTAAATGGTTTATACATAACTATTTCATTATCTTGATCCTCAAGTAGCCATTTAGTCGAAAGCTCAAAAGATTAAAATCTTATAGTCTACTATACTAAACAAGCAAAAATTAATTTTTTGTTGAAACCACAACTTCTAAAAATAGAACAACAATATAATCCGAAGACAAATATCTTTACTACAATTTTAAGTCATATTGAAACTATAGTGTCAATTGTTAATATTAAGTATTAGCTTCCCATCACTAATTTTAATTTATTAATATCCAACTGAAGGATATAAACAAGGTTAAAAATAATAGTTTGCTAAGCAAGACTATCCTTTTTAATAGTGAAATCAATTCCCAACTTAGAAACTCAAGTGAATAACACTTTCAACATATCAAATGAAATAGCCATCTCAAATATATAATAACACTATCACTACATATTAACTTCATCCATAATAGAGATTGTGCAACTTTAGTGATAGAATCTAAGAGAATTTTTAACTCAAAAAAATATGTTCAACTCATGCAATTGAATCATTCCATATTCTCACATTAATATCTAAATTTAAACATATTACACTTGGATGTAGCATACCAAGGAAAAATCTAAAGTGCATACATATCATAATAAGAATGAAGTTTTAACACAAGCTTAACCCTTCCGGTAATAAGCCTAATCATGATGCATTGAGAAATTATATACAACTACATAGAATTAAGCCCCAAAAGAATTACTAACACCAAAACCAATCAATTGAACAATGAAATCCAAGCTACTAATTCCTTAAGCCTTTCAATCCATTTGAGGATGAAAATTTATAATTTAACAAGTATACAAATATACTAACCCAATTTTGAAAGTTGGAAACATCTAAACATCATAATAATGGAAAAGAATGAAAGTAATAATCAATTAAGGATCTATATGCATAAGTACTGCAAGTATGGGTATGTTTACATCTTTGTCTAATATACCAAGCAATGAATAGCTTTGCATTTATAAGAAAAGATATAGGAAACTAATAAGTAGATAATATTTAAATATAACATACTACAAGAGATCTTCTACAAATGGCCATCAACCAATATCAAAATCATGTAATCAAATGGAACCAGCTGAGAGACATCCTTACATAAACTGACCTACTCCGACCTGTCTTATAAGCCTTCCAATCGGTGGCCCTCACCACCCCTAACCATTAGCTAGTAGGTGGAGTCTGGCCTTCGAGCTTTTGGAACAAGGACATGAGAAATAAAGACACATAAGCCATCACTAAAAATGCAAAAAATACAAACAAAACATTCAATAGACAATAAATTCACAACTAAAATTCAAGTTCAAACTTGACTCAAAACTCAATCATTAATAGGCACACTATCATTGACAATCCTTGACTTTCTCTAAATGAGTTTCGGTATTGATTTTGATACTCAATCAAAATCATTAACCTTTCATCATTTGTTCAAGTATACTAATGTCCAAACAACATAGTCCAACACCAATAATGAGGTGAAATCATCACTTACAACCAAGAATTAAATATGAAAATTCACATACTATTTGCATTTGAAACTAGTTTAATAAAGTCAATCAGGAATTAAACTTCTGACCCTTATGCCATATAATTAGGTACAACCATCTAAATACTTGAAATAATTATGTTAAAGTGGTAAATCATTATAATTTTCCCCATTATAACTTGGACAAATTATAGGTAAGATAATGACATCAAGGAACTAAAACAACTTGGCATAAGTGCTAAAAAAAATACACGTAGTAAATAAAATTAGTTGAGGTGAAAGCCCTTGACATTAGGTCGAATAATCATAAGCAAAAGGATGTCAACCATCCCAAGCATTCCCAAAGATACTAGAATTATGCTAGGGTAAAACCCTCCTTGTATTTTGACCCATACACCTCCATTAGGTAAGAGATCAAACAAAATTAAAAACCCCAAAAATATATATATATATACGGCTTATCAAGGGAGGCTGAGTTCTCAAAATGTCATACCCAAGTTTAATATCAAAATGGCCATGAAATTATAAGAAACAAGATATTCACAACCTAAATGAAAAGGTTTTACAATTATTTTGAGTTTGAAAGGAGAGATTACAAACATAGGGTTTAAACCCAAAAATCCAAATTGGCTTGGTCACACAAATCTACCATAGCCATGAGAGATTACAAACATAGGGTTTAAACCCAAAAGTAAAAATTGGCTTGGTCATACAAAGCTACCATACCCATTAAATTAAATAAACCATATACAAAATAAAAAGGATTCACATAGATATTAGTCAATTTTGGGCTTTGCAGGTTCATCAACAAGCCTTATGACTTCCTCATGAGTCTACAAATAATTTATTTGCTTACTGAACACAATTCAATGTCATATACATATATTCATTATTTTCCTTTTGCCAAAATAATGCATCACTTACTTGTGAATAACCTTGCCTTACAAAAGTGGAATGGAGTTATAATCACTTGTATTCTTACTAAAAACACTGCTTGTTATTGTTTTTTTCCACCATGATGAGCCTTCTTTATTACCCATGTCTCAAATTGCTCCATTCTCCCTTTTCTCTCCAAATCATTCAAGTGAAATGATATGGGAGAAGAGCCTAAATCTACCAAAATGAAGGCATGGCATTGATTTATTCCATCGACCAAGATTTTTGGTCATTATGACATTTTGCTAACTTGTCAAAGGACCATGACCCCAAGGCCATCATTAATCAAATAAAACTTTAGTAAAATAATATTAGGGTCCCTCCACCTAAGGTAAGTCAAAAATAATGTACAAGAGGGTCAAACCAACATCACCAAGGGAATCAAGAGTTAACAACAAGATAACGAACCCCACAAGTAACTGAACAAAAAAGTGGTCCAAAAACATGACAATTAACAAAATGAAACAAGGCAAGAGTAATCAAGACACCAACCAATATAATGGGTTAGGCGCAAGGATGATCAAAGTCAAATGAATAACAATAAGATGATAAAATATGATATTAAGAAATGACTAATACAACACAAACTGAAATGAAAGAACAAAATAATAGACTATTGTTGCACATATGATTAGATGGCTTATGCATGTTATCACTTTTACCTATGTCGATATCACTTGATAACTCATTGCCCCTATCCTTTATTACCTTGAATGTCAGAGTCCATTGCCAACATAGCTCAGGTACATGTACCTGTAACCACAAATGAGCATCAACAACACTTGAATGACATGGTAATAATATAACTAAACTAAATCATATAAATCATTAGAAATGAATCAAAATCAATAATGAAATCATGATAACTAAATCACCTCATTTCCAACATAATCCATACCTATATTAATTAGTCAAGTATCAACCAAAACTAACAAAACATGATCTAATCAGAAGATACTCATCACTAGTCTAGCTAATCTACTAGTCATGCAATAAATATCAAAATAATAGATCTAAAAGTACAGTTAAATAGCATAAAAGTATGTTGCAAAATAATAATAGTCTATGAAATGGGGTATAAGTCAGATTGTAACATCCTCATCCCCTTAATTAGGAGCCATCTCGGTAATAGATCAAAATAACTAAGGATAGTGTTGATTAAACAGTTGTGCATCTTCCCAAGTGACACTCCTTGTACTTAGTGGATACCATTATATCAAGACTTGTTGAATTTCTCTATTTCTCAATTTAATGTTGCGATGATCCATGATTTTCATTGGGTTAAGTTGCATCTTTTCCTCTTTCATAACATGTAGAAATTTTCAATCCAACATGAGATGGATTAGATACATAATTCCTTGGTAATGTAATATGAAACATGTCATGAATTCTTGACAGAGAAAGAGGTAAAGCTAGTTGATAGGTAACTGGGTTGATCTTATTCACAATGTCAAATGGGTCAACAAAGTGCGAAGCCAACTTAGACGTTTTCCTAAACTTGATTCAACTTTTCTGTGGTCTCACCCACAAAAAAAAAATTGCCCACAATAAATTCATGAGGCATCCTTTTTAGATTAACATAAATCTTTTGATAATCTGAGGCAGCTTTCAAATTTTTGCATATTATGGCCATCTACACATCATATTATAGCAATAATTTTGGACTAAAAATGAATTGATTTTCTAAACTTTCCTAACCAAGTGCGGTTTTTCATTTCTACCCATATAGGGCTTCAAAAGGAGCCATTTTTATTGCAAAATGACAAGAGTTGTTATAAGTAAACTTGAATAAATGGAGATAATCTTCCTACTTAATTTTTAAATCCATGAAATACATGCGGAACATGTCCTCAACCACTTAGTTTAGTCTTTAAGTTTGACCATCTATTTTTAGGTGGTATGAAGAACTGAAATTCAATCAAGTGTCAAAAGTTGTGAACAAAATTCACCAGAACCTTGATGTGAATAACTTATCTCTATCAAATATAATGACCTCCAACATGTCATGTAACTAAACTACTTATTTCACAAATCATATAACAAATACAACATCATCATCAGTCAAATTCATAGCAATAAAGTGGCCAACTTTGGTTGCTTTATTGATTACCACTATGATAGTGTCATGTTGGTTATGAGATTTGGGCAACCTAGTAATAAAATCAAGTGAAAATACGATACATTTTATCTTTTGGTATGTCTTATGAGTATACCAAACCCCTGGGATGGCAATTTTCAGCCTTTACATGTTGACATTCTAAACACCTTGCCACAAAATTGGCTATATCATGCTTAAGACCAAGCTAAAAATAAAGACTTTTCAGCTCATGGGTCATTTTTGTGACCCCTGGATGGGCAAAATGGGATGTTATATGTACCTATTATAGCACAAAATTTCTTAGTCCACCCAATTCAAGTATAATTTTTTTATTTTGATGCCTTACAAGGTCATCCTTATCAACAAAAAATTAGCAAACTCTTTTGCTAAAGGCTCATCAACTAGTCTTGTGTTTACTTCTTGGTAATATTTATTAGAAAGTTATTGTTTTAAGATAGCACTTCTAAAATTTCCTTGAAAAATAGATAAGGAAACAAGCTATGTGTAACTATTGAGTGTATCAGCCATGTGATTTTCCTTGCCCTTCACATAAGATATGTCCATGCCAAAATTGTTGATAAAATCCAACCATCTACACTGGTGGGCATTCAAATTATCTTTAAAAAATAGGTACTCTAGGCTATAATGATCAGACTTCACCTTGCAATGCTTGCCTAGTAAGAAATGCTTCCATTGTTTTAGTGTGTACACTATGGTATCAAGCTCTAAATCATGCCTAAAATAGTTCTTTTCAAATTCTTTGAGTTTTCAGGACTTATAGGCCACCACTTTACCCTCTTAGGTCAATATACCACTGAAGCCTTTCTTAGAAGAATTAACCCACACCTTGAAATGATCATTTGGGTTAGGTATAGTTAGAATAGGAGTTGTTGTCAATAGATCTTTGATATTTTTGAAAGCCTCTTCATATTGAGGTGTCTATGCAAAGTTTCTACCTTTACATTGCAAGAATGTAATGGGGTTGGCTAGGTCAGAGAAATTTTCCACAAATCATCGATGGTACCTAGCCAGGCCCATAAAACTATGCACTTCATGCATGTTAGAAGGAGTAAGCCACTCCTGAATAACTTGAATCTTTACTGGGTCTATAATAGTGCCCTTTCTAAAAATCACATGTCATAAGTATTATATTTTAGTCTAATAGTTTGTGTTGTCTTAGCCTTCACAAAACTAGCCTCAAGTATTGATCATGTTCAGATTCATTCTTAGAGTAGATGAGAATGTCATCCAAGAACACTAGTACAAATTTGTCCAAGAAATCTCTAAAAAAGTTTTTCATCAAATTCATAAATATAACAGGTGCATTGGTGAGGCAAAAAGGCAAAACAATGAACTCATAATGATTGTACCAAGCTTGAAAGACTATTTTGTAAATGTCCTCCTCTTTGATCCTTTACTGATGGTAGCCAGATCTTAAATCAATTTTTGAAAAGACTACTATGTATTTCATCTGATTGAATAAATTATCAATCAAGTGCAGTGGATACTAATTTTTTATCATCACTTTATTGAGCGTGTGGTAGTCAATGTACAACCTTAAATTACTATCTTTAATCTTTACAAAGACCACCGAAGCACCCCAAGGAGACACACTTGGTCAGATGCTTCTGCTGTCCAAGAGTTCCTACAGCTAAACTTTTAGCTCTTGTAAATATACCATGTTCATTTTATAAGGGGATTTTGATGTAGGGGTAGTCCCTAGTATAACCTCAATGGAGAATTCAAACTCATATTTAGATGGTAAACCATGCAATTTTTGAGGAAAAATATCTATAAATTCCTATATAATAGGAAAATATGAACATGATTGTTCTTCTTTGGGAAATTCTTGTAGTTTGACTACATAGCATTACACCCTTTCCTCATATCCCTTTTAACTATAGAGATAAAAGCATTTTATGAGTTTTTGGCCCTTAAAGGCCTTGTATCCCTACAAGTTTTCCATTTTCATTAGCATATTATATCCAATTTTTGGAATAATCAAGTGTTTCATGGTGTGATTACAGTCAATCCATGTCCAATATGATATTTTAAGACCCCAAGGGTGCTCAAAATAAGTTCACCCTAGTTCTAAAAAATATCAAGATCAAGTCCAGTTCTCTCTAAGCATTCTTGGATAGGTACCTTCTTACCAATACCAAACTCAACTTCTCAACCTTCTCTTAACTGAATAGATTTTTGCTTGCATAGATTTGCTACAATAGGTACAACAACGCTATCCATTGTACCATAATCAATTAAAAAAGTCATAGAATTATCAAATATATTACCTCTTTTCTCTATGGGTGTAGTCTAAAAATTAGCTTACTATTCTTTTATTGCTACATACACTCTATGATTTGTTGTTTGCTCCATTTTTAGCTTTGGACAATCTTTGTGGTAGTGGTTATCACCATATTCCCATCACACTAATATCCTTAGTGGAGTTATTGGGACAGTATTTGCCCCCATGGATAGCCCACATTGGTTGTTTTATTGTTATTCCTTCTTGAAAGACCCAATTTTTTAGGTGCCTTGAGACTTATAATTTTTGTTTTGACCTTGGAATTGGTTGAAACTTTTGTTTTTCCATTGGAACTTGTGATTTTGGTTTGTTTTTTTGAAAATTTTAGGTGTTAAAGGTGGATTTCTTTTTTTTGATTATTTCATGTTCAATTTGAAGTCTCATCTCACCATTTATTGAGACTTTTATTTTTTTCTACCCTATAGGCAGATTATATAACAACTACCAATGTCTTAGGATTAGTCATATTGATGTCATGCATCAATATTTATTTCAACCCTAGATTGAATTTAGTTATTTTAATTTATTCATCATGCATATAGTTTACATGACATATCAAATTTAAGAACTTGTTTTCATATTCCAAAATGATTATGTTTTCATGGTTCAGTAGATAGAAATCTATTATTTTCTTCTCCTTGAAGTTTTCACTCAAGTACCTTTTCCATAACTAACTCTAAAGTTGGTCAAGTAAGGGTCATAGGTTGATACCCCTCTAAGGCACAAAGATGATTCTACCAAAGGGAAATATGACCATTTAATTGATAGATAACAACCCGTTCCTTCATATTGAATGGTATCTCATGCACGTTAAAATATTTTTGCAGGTTTACGAGCCATGCATCGACTGCATCTCCTAATTCCTCACCTGAAAAGGTAGGTGGGGGAAGCTTTTTGAGCTCTCTAATAATTGGATATACTATTCTTAATGGTACTTCCTAGAGAACTTGCACCTCTACTTGTCCAAATTTTAATCAAGGAATTTCTTCCCTAGAATCTCCCTCAAGATTATTCAATCTATGCTCCTAATTTTCAATCTTACCTCGAATGGCATTTAGAGCTATCAAGATTCCATGAAGGACATCTTCCTGCTTATCAATTGGATTATTGCCAATTGCATTATCATTAGGTTCTTCACTATTTTCATTGTCATTATGGAGGAGAGGTTCATTTTTATTTTGATTCAAGTTTTGGGTAGCACAAACCCTCCCTCTACTTCTACCCTTACCTCAACCTCTACTTCTCAATACATTGGTCATTGTCAACTTGATTGTTACCAACTCTGGTTTTAACCATTTTTTTAAGAAATCACAAAATAGTCTCTTAGGCAACATTTAACAAGGACAAACTCTTCCAAAGTCTTATTTAGAACTATGTTTATAATTTGATAAATTTAATACACGTTTTGATACCAGGTGAAATAACCCAAATTATTTTTCTAATTGTTTTCACTACTGGATTATAAAATAGAGTTATGAGTAGGACTACTATGTCATGTTTTGTTATGTGTATCCACTTATTACTTTATTGTATTGAGCCCACAACCCTTAACCAAAATCATGTGTATTAAAAACCTTAATTAGGAAAATTACCTCTAACAAGTTCTATTGAGAAGAATATTATCGTATTAATGTTGCATCCAGATTGAGAATATCTTTATGTGGGTCTATATGGATAGGTCTTGACCTGTATAGGGAACTCACCTTCTTAATAATTTTATATCCTCTGACAACCATGTTTTGTAAATAGCATTATGTTCTCATATATCTTTGAATAGTTAGACATTTGTCTTAGAATCAAGTATATAATATTTATATTTTTACTATAGGATGTTTTTATTCATAATATGTTTAAGGTGTTTTGAAGCGATAGGTACAAAATAAAATTTCATGGTCCATCCTATAGCAAAGGGATTTCATCATGTGAAAACATCCTCTAGCCATTGCATGACTAAAGCTACGAATAACTAGAATTTGATTCATAATTCACCTGACTCACAAAAATTATAACTTTAATGGAGTATAGTAAATATTCGGTTAAAGACTAAACTATCTTGGTTTGTCTTGAAGCAGTGTTGCAAGATCCATATGAATAGTAGCCTTAGTATAAGGAACTAATTTATGTTATCCTATAGTCAAATTTTTCTTAGTTTGGAATGTATTTTGTTTTGTATAAAATAGTCTCCCATATTGTGTGTGTGTGTGTGTGTGTGTGTGTGTGTGTGTGTGTGTGTGTGTGTGTGTGTGTGTGTGTGTGTGTGTGTGTGTGTAGAAACAAGGTTGAGAAAGTAGTAGAGATCAATTAGAGAAATATGACAAAAGCACATTTTGTAAGACAACTGTTATTGTAATTTCTCTATAGCAATTCTTTGTTGCATTTGATTAATATGAGCAATTATTTATGAGTGAATGTCATTATTGTAACAGGAATGATTGAATCTAGAGTTAGTAGGACGAAGGGGCCCATTTTTAAGTCTTTCAACAACAATCCAACCCATTAATTAGCTAAGCATGTTATTTATTTCATTTATGTGTTGTGTGTTTTATTTCTGAATTGTGCGATTTTTAGCTTTACATATAATTGTTTTAAGGAAGTTTTCAAATATAAAATAGTGTAATCATTTTATTCATGGTTTTGTATAAGTTTTCAATTTAAGCATTCCATTTCATGTATGATTTCCAACATCTTAGATTACAAGTAGCATAATATCAAATTAGAAGATTAAGTGTGCACATATAGTGATGTCATCCTATCAAGTTTATGTCCTTAGGTTTTCATTTAAATGAAGTAGAAGATACAATTTTTTAGTAACTCTCTTTGTTTATTTAGATTAATATAAGTATATTAGATTTTGAATCTGTTGTTAGTCATTTTTGGTGTCATTACCAAGGAAGGGTGTCACACACTAAAAATCTTCAATCTTGATAACAGTTGTTTCTAGATGTTATTATTTTTTTAATTTTTAGAGATTAAATATTTCCTATTTTTATAGTTTAAATTTCCATTTTTCAAAGTAGAATAGTAAAAAAATTCAAAAAACCCCATATTACTAACCTTGTGCAGGCAAGGTGGGTAAAAATTCTTAAAAAAAGAGAGAAAAAGTGGTTGACGTACATCCAAAGAGAAGGAGATCATATAGGAAGATTTATGTTTGAATCATCAATCATGTCTACAAGAACAAAAAATCATCCTGCAATAGTTGAGGAGCATGAAAAAACCCTTAAATTTCACTCATAATTATCAATATAAGAGGTAGAAAATGAGAAATTTTTGGTTGGGTTGGTAGCATAAGCTGGATATTTTAAAGAGGTTCATACCCCTAAAAGAGACTCACATGTACCACCCTTGATGATCCCCACCTTATCATCTCATACTTATGAATCTGAAGTTCACTTCCCTCCATCACCCAAATTACTTGCTAAAGAGGCATTAAAGGCTATTCTTGCTCTTAGAAGAAATACCAGGCCAATAGAATCTTCCAATTTAGAAACACTCTGTATTGAAACACAAGCTTAATCTTTTGAAACCTCTACACCATCCCCATTTTATAATAATCCATATATTCTAAAGAAACAAGATAAACTATCCATCTTCTACACCCTAGGAAATAAAAGAATTAATAGGAATTTTAAGAAGTGGGTGGCAAAAACTTCCAGTCTACCAACATAAAGAGTATTCATGGAGGATCTCTAAGAAGAAAACATTGCCAATGAGTGTGCTACCTTTGAATTTCATATCCTTAATCCTGAAGGAAATGCACCTATAAATAATATTCCTCACTCTGCCCTCCCTACTTTTAGGAGAAAAGTATATGAGGATTTAGACACATTTTTTTTTGAGTTCGACATCTTATGCCACAATTATGATTATAATCAATATACTCAAAAACTCAAACTATTTCTAGAAACACTCAAAGATGTAACACGTATATGGTTCATGAGACTTGGAAAGAATGCCATTTCAACTTGGGAAGAAATGAAAGAGAAGTTTCTGCTAAAATACCACGATTATTGTAGAGGCATAAACTATAAGAGAGATGACATATTCAGAATGACACAAGTTGATGATGAGTCACTGAAGGAATACATGGAAAGATTTATGTTTAGCTTAAAAAATCACAAAAAAACTATAATGGAGAAAGAATTTGTCAAGCTGATATTCCTAAAATGAATTAGAGATGATTGTCTGGAAGCACTAAATGTCTAATGGAGATGTTTCTACATTGTCCTTTAATGAACTAACAATTCTATGTACAAACTACTTCAAATCAACCATGAACAAAAGTAGGGGCAAAACCCTTCTTGTAGCATCTGTATTAGGACTATCTAAATTTGAAGTTAACAGCTTTCTATAGGACATAAATCAGGGCATTATTAACCACCTAGCCACTTAGCTTGATACATTTCATACATGGAGGAAGCAAGAAGAAACTAAAATATACTTAGGCACCTATTACCCTAAATGCAAAAAAAAGAAGGAAAAATGCACATGCCATTCTATAAAAGCTTGGATAGCTATCACAACTGAGGAGAATCCTAAAATAGTGGAGCTACATACCATAGGGGGAGATGAGAATCAAGTATTATGTGTGGCTCAATGGAAACAATGGGTGCAAAGGTCATCAATTGTAGGTATGCCATCAAACTCTATGTTTGCAAACTCTCAATTCTCAAATAATCCTCAATATGGTTCTTTGACAAATATGCCCAATCAAAATTGGCATCTAACCTATAATTAGTTATGGCTACAACAAAATGAACAACAACCTCAACCTAGACAATTCCAAAACCAACATTGGATATTTCCCTCTTATCCATGGCAATAACTATGGAGAGGTAATCAAGGCTTTCCTTAACAAATCTACCAACCATAATAATAGGCCTTAATTACAAATACATAACAACCTACTAAACCCACTCAATTACCTACCCAGCCCATCCCCAACCCTGCAAATAAGTTGGTTCAAGCAACATAATCCACTGAAATAATGTAATATCCAGCATACACCTTGGATATCAATCAAGTCCATCCTTGCTCAAGATGCATTCTTCCACAACCCGCCTCACCTATTATCATAGAATATTTTGAAGAACTTGATCCAATCCATACTAACCCACAACCACCCATGGCCACTCCTGAGCCAAGTCCACAAAAAAACCAAAAAGAACCTAGCAATCCTTTTTTTCTAGAGAGATTGAGCATCTCACATCCTGAACCAGAACCTAAATTTGATATCTTAGGATAATTTAAGAATGCGCGCATAAAAATTCCACTCTTTCAATTAATAAAATATGTTCTTATCTATAAAAATTTTGTTAGAGAACTATGTTTGAAAAAAATGGGAAGAAAGAAAAAAGATCCTAAAATAGTCCAAGTTATTGGCCAACTAACATATATTATGTTGGGAAACATAGTTCCCCAAAATAATATAATCTTTAAATTCTTATAGTTAATGTTAGCATCCATAGCCAACCTATCTCTAATACTTTAATTGACTTAGGTGCAGCCATCAACATGATAACTATGGAGACCATGTAGTAACTAAAACTTACAACTCTTCGTCCAACACTCACCGTCCTATAGATGGTCGATAAGTCAACTATTAAACCTAAAGGGATTAGTGAAGACCTAGTTATCACTATGGATTCCTAGAAATATCTAGCATAATTTATCATCCTATAGCTAAAAATTAACTTGGGAGGTCATCCTCTCATCCTTGGCCACCCATAGTTGGCAACTGTTGATGCTTTTATTGGCTGTAGGTTGGAAAAAATGTTAATTTACAATGGAAATAACATCAAGAAATTGGTTTTTATCTATCCAAGGCTTCCTAGAATGATGGCCCAAATTCTTAGATTGATGACTTTGAGGATGTTATCTCTTTAAAAAATTAGTGTATAATTGACTGAAGTCTAGCTTTGCAAGCACAAGAAGAAGACATTGTCCTTTCTAGTATCTTGTAAAACACTTATCGGTAAGATCCTATAGCCACAAATATGTTGGAATGTAGACCATTCCCACTTTAGAATAATTTTCCTAAAAGTAACCTTGCTAAAACCACAAGGGACATTTGGACATTCCATCAGCTCATTCCCCATCAATGAAACTATGCTCCTTTAATTTTAATGTGAAAACCATCCTCTCTTTAATGAATCAAGTGGACATTCTACCAAATAAACTACTCAACATTAGCACTTCTTTAACATCCCAGTAAGAAAGCTAGTTACTTATAATGTTGAGAAAACACATAGCAACATTTATCTGGGACTACCATAACATGAGAGAAATACCCTCAAATTTATGCATGCATCACATTGACATTAAAGAAGAATACAAACCTACTCACTAACCCCAAAGATAAATGAATCCTGTAGTTGAATACATTGTCAAAACTAAGTTGCAAAAACTCTTGGATGCAAGTTTTCTTTACCCCATTTTGGATAGCCAATGGGTCTCTTCCTTGGTTATTGTACCTAATGGGGGAAATAGCATATATGTGTTGATTATTGAGATTTGAATGTTGCTACCAAGAAGGATCACTTTTCCTTTTCATTTATTGATCAAGAGTTAGATATATTAGTAGGGAAAAAGTATTTTTCCTTCCTAAACAGTTATAGTGGTTATAATCAGATATGAATAGCTCCACAAGACCAAGACAAAACCACTTTTACTTACCTATGGGGAACCTATGCCTATGTCATCTTACCATATGGTCATTGCAATGCCCTAGCTACTTTTCAAAGCGTTATTTTGAGAATATTTTGTGATCTCTCCCATAGTTGTGTTGAATATACATGGATGATTTCACTATCTATGGGTAGACATTTGAAGAAACTCTTACCACCTGGAGAAAGTTCTTCAACACTACCAAGACCACCAATTGTCTTTGAGCAATGAAAAGTGTTATATGCTTATGACTAAAGGGATTGTATTGGGGTATCATATCTCTCATGTTGGAATTCAAGTTGATCCAACAAAAATAAGTATCATTAAGGATCTACCCACACCAAAGAAGTAGAAAGATTATATAAGCTTTTTAAGACATGTTGGTCATTATAGATGATTCATCAAGGACTCTAGTAAAATTGTCACCCCATTATTTGGATTATTTACTAAGGATGTTGAATTTACATAGGACTAATGATTATCAAACTACCTTTTAGAAACTCAAGGATTTTCTCATAATAACTCCTATTCTGAGAGGGCCTGATTGGAAGAAGCCTTTCTACATCCACATAGATGCATTTGACATACCTTAGGAGTTGTCCTTGGCCAAAAAGAAGAATTTTTGAGTTATGTAATCTATTTTATTAGCAAGAATTTTCAAGGGGTTGAACTCAAATACACTTTAACAGAGAAGGAATTTCTTGCAATCATCTATGCCATCAAAAAAATTTGACACTACATTACATGTTACCAAGTATTCATCCACATAGATCATGTAACAATCAGGTGTTTGATGAACAAACCTGATGTAATAGGTAAGATAATTAGATGGTTACTTTTGCTACAAGAATTTGATATTACCATTATGGATAGACCAAGTAAGGATAATGTAGTAGCAAATTTTCTATCTCAATTGTAAAATGATGAGAAAAGTCCTATTGTTGATGATTAATTTCTTGATGATGAGTATTTTTTTGCAATAATTATTCAATCTCCTTGGTTTGCATACATTACTAACTATCTTGCTGCAAGATCACTACCACAATATTTTTCACCTAGAGAAAGATAACATCTAATCCAAAAGAGTATACATTATTCCTGGATTGTATTATATCCTTTATTACTATACTAGACTCAATTATGCAAAGATGTATCTTAGAAGATGAAGCCTATGAGATTTTCAGAGCCTGCCATGATGAACCCTGTGGGGGTCATTTTGTTGCAAAATGGACTGCTATGAAAATTCTTACTACTAGATATTATTAGCCTTTCTTGTATAAGGATGCCATGATGTATACCCTTATATGTGATCAATGCCAACATATGGGGAAACCCACTCGGTTTGATGAAATGTCATTATATCCACAACTAGTTCTAGAATTTTTTGACAAATGAAGGCATGATTTTATAGGTCCAATAGATCCCAAATCCAATAATAAAAAGGATATACTGGTGTGAACTAATTATGTCACAACATGGGCCAAGGTCAAGGCCTTAACCCATGCCCAAGATGAGAAAGTACTTGAGTTCTTGTATGAATAAATCTTCACCCATTATGGAGTGCCAAGAGAATTAGTCATAGACCACAGACCACAGTTCACATTAGATTTCATAGCTACGTTGGTCAAAGAATATGAAATCAGACACAAAAAGTTGACCCCTTACCATCCTCCACTAAATGGTCAGGTAGAAGTTACAAATAAATAATTAGAAAATATACTCACTATGACTGTCAGCCTGCACAGACAAGATTGGTCAACTCATTGTTTGGAAGCAGTCTAGGTTTACAAAATCACCTAGAAAACCACAACTAATTTCACTATGTATGAATTATTTTATGGTAAAAAGCCTATTTTTTCCATCAAGTTTTAGCATAAAACATTAAGGAAAACACTTGATTTGGGTTTAGACCTTTCCTAAGCTCAACAAGATAAGATCATGTAGCTGAATGCGCTTGATGAACTTCAAAAAGAAGAACTTCATCACACTGAAGTAGTGCAAAGACAATGAGTGGGTTGGCATGACAGGAACATCAAGACTAATAATTTCCAACCTAGTGATTGGGCACTCCTCTTTGACTATAAATACAAGGATCATAAAAGAAAGACTTAGTATAGATGGATTCGGACTTATGAGATCAAGCAAGTTTTTAATAATAGAGATGTAAATCTCATGACCATTAACTCTGTTTGGTTATGATTGCTTGTTAATAGCCATAGGCTCAAGCTGTACAAGAAATCATTTTTAAAGGAGACTCTCACTCGCCAACTTCTTGAAGAACAACATCCATCTCTTCTTCATGAAATAGATCAACCTGTTTCTGCAGTCGAAGGGTATTTCTGTCAACTTTTCTCCAACATTTTCCTAGAAAAATAAAGCTTCATGTAGCTAAAAACAAGCCATTCATAATGGCTTGATTCAAGATGAATAAAATTCTAACTCCTAGGATTCTCTAATTCCATTTGCATTGGGACCAAAAAATCTATAAAAAAAAATAAAAAAATTCAGCAACGAAAACCTTTGGGTGTTGCTAACAGTTGTTGCATCAAAAAACTAGGTCATTGGCTAATCAACATTCATTAAAAAAACCTATAGCAATAAAAAATTTATTTTCATATATTTACTTTCAGATTCATTCTTTAGGAGTAGAAAAACACTTTCCTTTTACTATAGGATGAAATTATTATTGTTAGAAGATAATTATTGCTGTTATAAGACACTTCTTGTTGCCATAAAAAGCATTTCTTATTGTCGAATGAATTTTTATCACTCCATCATACATTGTATTTCTCACAAAGCATTTTTGTTTTCAATCAAAGGTTGACACATACCAGTAAACCTCATATCTTCCACTTCGACTCACCATTCATGCATTAATGGAAAGGTACTCCTAAAAGTAATAAGGTAACTATTTGTACTTATTTCATTTCATGAGTTTTAATTATTCTCTAAATTATGGGTCTTAATGCTATTAAACATTATCATATCTCCACTTGCTCGTGCCATCCTGAGAAATCTTATTTTTCACTAATTGGCATGACCATTGAACATTATTGCCACCGCCTCTTATCATTTTTGCAAGCTCTTCATGCATGTCAACTAAGTGCCTTGAAGACAAGTGACCATTTTAAGTTGGGGGGATATTTTACATAATTCAAACCAATAATCTCTCTTCCAAATCAAATCTCAAACATTTTTCCCAAAGCTAAAAAACCCTTGCTGTAAGAGCACAAAATATTCAACTAAAATTCCATCCTATAGTATGGAAGGAGACCTAATAAAACATGAGCCACTTGACATCTCTCCCTTGACTAGTAGCACAAAGATCTTGGTCTTATTTCAAAATGTAGGATGGGCTCAATATTTTGAGAGGATAAATGATCTTGACCAAGGAATTGTAGAAGAATTTTCTGGCTCATTATATAATAATCTAGAAATAATCAAAGGAATGGAGATAAAGCTAACTAAAACTATCATCAGTAGAGTAATTAGATTGCCCAGAACAAGAGAAGTTTGATGCTAAAATAGAGAGGCATAAATTCATTAGAGGAGATGAAAGCTTAGAGACCTCAAAGTAGAGAATTGCACGTTCATCATTACCAATAAGATGGGCAAGAGCAATTGTATTCATCTTCATGTATTTCACCTGTTAAGGAAGATAATCCATGTCATATGGTGTTTATTTCAAATTTATGAACCAACTACGGAATGATATTGAGATAAACATTCCCAATTTCCTATTTAACATGATAAAAAAAATGGTAGAGACATTTCAAAAAGGTAATCCTAAAGTTGTCTCTCATCATTACTTAATTTAGTTAATTATTCAAGACTACCTATATAGGACTAGGCCCAATGTAAGTTGGGAAGATTTTCTTCAAATATCTAGAAATGCAAAAAGTAATAGTGAAGAAGATAAAGAAGAAGAGGTAGAGGTAGAGGAAGAGATGGAGGTAGAAGAGGAAATGGAGGTAGAAGAACAGATAGAGATAGAAGAAGACCTTTCTATAGCTACATTAGAACCTGTAGAAGTAGACCTTCCTATAGCTACACAAGAACCTACAGAAGAGGACCCTCCTATAGCTATACAAGAACTTGCAAAAGAAGACCCTCCTACAACGACACAAGAACCTATAGTAAGGACAAGCCTCATAGAGGAAGCTTCAACAAGTAAATAACCCAGAAGATGGAAGAAGAAACTAATCCTCCAACTTGACTCTAAGGAATTTGAAGAAGAGCTTCCATCTTCCCCTAAAAATACCAAAGTCACATCTACTCCTGGAAAGTCCCATAGATTAAGAGTAAATATGAGAGGAAAACCAATAACTAAACCTTCTCCTATTATAAAAATTAGTGAGGAGTTTGAAAAATAACAAACTACCATCTGTCATGAAACACTTAAGGCATCTAGTTTTGATGAAATGGAGACTGATACAGAAGAGTATTCTCAAAAAGACAATAAGGAAATACAACAAGCAGGATAGAATCTTGAAAAGCTGTAAGAAGAACCAATACAAAGCCATATTGAAATAGATCAAACCTCTATGTTGATGCAGGAAGAATTTCCTACTTTGGAGTAAGCCCTACAGGAAATAGAATGACTAAGAAGCTACATGACCGGTTAGGAGGTGGAGTAGATGTATTTATTGCAACAATTTTTTAGTTGTATCCCTTAATAAAGAGCCATCATATAACTTTTATTTCACAGCTTCTTATAGCAAAAAAGTAGAAATCAAAGCCCACAACTACCCAAATAATCAAGTATAATTCCTCTTCTACTATATCTTCTAAATTTATGAAATGGATAGACAACCAGTGTGAAAGTTTTAGAGTATTAATAAAGGAAAACAAGAAATTAAAGGAAGAGGTCAGGATTAAATAAGGATCTCCAAACTGTAGCACAAAGTTGAAGATCTGGCTAATCTTACTCAAGCAATCCTCGACTGTAGGCCTCTTGCAAGGGTATATTCAGTTTATCTTGAAGAATAATGGAATAAGTTCAAGTTCATGTAAATTTATTATGATATACCATGTGAAGTAATTGATTCTATATCTTTCTTTTAATTATATAAAGAAATCTCACAAGAGGAACAAACATAATTATGTGAGTTCAATCTTCATAACTATGTCGTGCCACATGACAGGGAATGGAATCCTAACCTATATGTTGGAGATGTCCTTATAAAGACATTTTCAACATATCTTTTAAATGAGCATAAGAGAGGATGAGAGATGATTGAATACAAGAAAAAGGAATGAGAGAGTCAATTGGTTATTAGAGGAGAATCAGGAACACCTGAGATTGTGTTGGCAGAATGGGATAACATTATGTTGTAAAAAGAAGTAAGGGCTTGGTTTGATAGAAATTGTGATGAAACTTAGGATTTATATTTAGGGTTGATAATTTTTATTGGAACTGCAACATGAGAATCCTGCATAAAAATATGGAATGAGCTAACTCCTAAGCTAAAGAGGAAAGAGCCATACTCCCCTTTCAATTTAAAAGCAACATTTGATAGAGTAACAAGATATATTCTTCTTATAGGAGACCAAGCAGCACAATTGTTGAGAATAAGATTCTAGCCTCCTCTATTTTGTGACCCCACTATAGATTAATAGGATAAAACTCCATTAGATGTAGCCAAGGAAGTTAGAAACTAGTAGCTGTATGAACAAAGGTGTGGATTTTATTCTCATCTATCCAGTGGTGCCATTGAGCCTACATATTTCAGAGCTATTTGTGAGTTTGAAATGAGCAAGCTTGTTGATCGAGGATGAACAAAGTCTTAAGTTGGGGGGTGTGATGAGCCCTAGAATTGTCATGTTTTTATACTCATTTTCCATACTCACCCTTCTTTTTTATCATGTTTATGAACTATTTCCTCATAAGTTTTTATCCTCTGACAACCATGTCTTACAAATAGCATTATGTTCTCATCTATCTTTGAATAGTTAGAATTTTATCTTGGAATCAAGTATATAATATTTATATTTTACTATAGGATGTTTTTATTCATAGTATGTTTAAGGTGTTTTGAAGCAATAAGTATAAAATAACATTTCATGGTCCATCCTACAGCAAAGGGATTTCATCACGTGAAAACATCCTACAACCATTGCATGACTAAAACTATGAACAAATAAAATTTGATTCCTAAATCAACCAACTTATAGAAATTATAACAACTTTCATGGAGCATAGTAAATATTTGGTTGAAGACTAAAACAACTTGGTTTGTCCTAAAGCAGTGTTGCAAGATCCATATGAACGGTAGCCTTAGTATAAAGAACTAATCTATGTTATCCTACAGCAGAATGTTTCTTAGTTTGGAATGTTTTTTTTTGTATAAAGTAGTCTCCCCTATTTTATATATATATATATATATATATATATATATATATATATATATAGAAATAGGGTTGAGAAAATAGAAGAGATCAAATAGAGAAATATAGCATAAGCACATTTTGTAAGACAATTGTTATTGTAATTTTTTTTCAGCAATTCTTTATTGCATTTGATTAATATGAGAAATTATTTATGAGTCAATTTCATTGTTGTAAGAGGAAGGATTGAAGCTAGAGTCAGAAGGAGGAAGGGCCCCCTTTAGAAGTCTTGTAGCAACAATCCAATTTGTTGATTAGCTAAGCATGTTATTTATTTCATTTATGTGTTGTGTGTTTTATTTTTGAATTGTGTGATTTTCAGTATTGTGTATAATTGTTTTAAAGAAGCTTCTGAATATAAAATAATGTAATAATTTAATTTTTGGTTTTGTATAAGTGTTCAATTTTAGCATTTCATTTCTTGTATGATTTCCAAAATCCTAGATTATAATTAGCAAAATATCAAATTAGAAGATTAAGTGTGCACTTATAGTGACATCATCCTATCAACTTTACATCATTAGATTGGCATTTAAATGTAGTATAAGATACAGGTCTTTGGTAACTCTCCTTATTTATTTATATTAAGAGAAGTATATTAGATTATGAATCTACTGCTACTCAATCATAGGTTGATACCCCTCTAAGGCACAAAGATGATTCTACCAAAGGGAAATAGGACCATTTAACTAATAGATAACAACTCTTGCCTTTATATTGGATGGTATGTCATGTAGGTTAAAATATTTTTGTAGGTTTACAAGCCATGCATTGGCTACATCTCCTGATTCCTCACCTAAAAAGGTAGGTGGGGGAAGCTTTTTGAGCTCTTTGATAATTGGATATAGTGTTCTTATTGGTACTTCTTAGAGTACTTACACTTCTACTTGTCCATCTTCTAATTGATGAATTTCTTCCCTGGAAGTACCCTCTAGATTATTAAATTTGTGCTCTTGATTTTCAATATTACCGTGAATGGCATTTAGAGCTATCAAGATTCCATGAAGGACATCTTCTTGCTTATCAATTGGATTGTTACCACCTACATTATCATTAGGTGATTCATTGTTGTCATTGTTATTATGCAGGAGAGGTTTATTTCTATTTTGATTCAAGTTTTGGGAAGCATAAACCCTCCCTCTACTTCTGCCCCTGCCTCAACCTCTACCTCTCAATACCTTGGTCATTGTCAACCTGATTGTTGCCAACTCTGGTTTTAACCATTTTTTTGAGAAGTCACAAAATAGTCTCTTAATCAATATTTAGCAAGGACAAACTCTTCTAAAGTCTTATTTATAACTATGTTTATAATTTGATAGCTTTAACATAGGATCTAATACAAGGTGAAACAACCCCAAATTTTTTGAGTGTTGTTACTTTTGGATTATAAAATAGAGTTATGAGTAGGACCTATTATGTCATGTTTTATTATGTGTATCCACTTGTTACTTCATTGTATTGAGCCCACAACCCTTAACTAAAATCACGTGTATGAAAAACCTTAATTAGGAAAATTACCTCTAATGGGTTTGTGGAGAAGAATGTGATCGTATTAATGTTGCATCCAGCTTGGGGCATATCTCTATGTGGGTCCATATGGATAGGTCCCGACCTATACAAAGAACTCACCTTCCCAATAGGATCCCCTAAGTGTCCTTACCCTACCTAAGTATCCCACATCCATGGAAGCTTGGGTATAGGTTGGGGTAGGTAATGTGCCCTTATCATACTTGGGATGCTTGAGATAAGTACTCAGGTTATTATTGACATTTGAATGTTATGGATGATAAATAACAAATATGAAATTTTTTATTAATCTTAAATTAGAAGTTACAATATTTGTGTTGTATTCAACACACCCACCCTATATTTTCTTTGGAAAGTAGGGACCCTCTTTGTTTCTAGACAATATGAATATTTTATCTGGGTATTTATGTGTTCCTGAGAGTTATGATTTTTTATCTATAGAAACTTGGTGTTTTGAACATTGAATCACATTGGGGTACACTTATTTCCCTTTTGAAAGGACATGTTCAAACTAATTTATTGATGTAGAGTTATGAAGAATTGCTTTGCATGGTATAAATTTAGATTAGCTTCACTTTGAAATTTTTCTTTTCAGAAGGTTTCTATTTTGGCAAGTTTTTATTTGGAAAGTTTTGTTTTGGTAACTTTCATTTGAAAACCTTCTGGTCAAAAACTTTGGTCTTCAAAAAATTCCATTCAAAAACTTTGTCTCGTTCAGTGACTTTTCCTCGAAAGCTTTATTTTAATGAGTTTTCATTAGAAGGTTTTTTTAGAAAGATTCTCTTCAAGAAGTTTCTCTTCGACAACTTTCACTTTGGAGAATTCTCTTCGGAAAATTTCACTTTTGTTGTAGAAAAGTCAGTATCACTTCAAGGTATGTCTAAGTTGTTCATGGACTCATTACAACTAGGTGCAAAAATGGGATATTCCTATAGCACTCAACATTTAACACTTAATTGTGCTAACATCAATTCACATAAGGCACAAACCTTATGCGCTAACCTGAAGTGTAGTAGAGAAAGAATCGAGACCCGTATTGGGTTAGTTGTGCCATGGCACAAGGCATCATATATAGTACTTGGTCATTTGGAAGAAGGCTTTTGGTCAATTCATTGGTGCAAGCCTTTTTTGGGCTAACCCTGATGGTTTATAGGTGTAAGCCTATTTTGGGGTGTTTTTATAGTTTTAATGACACAAGTCATTATTTCAATAAGCTTAGCATCATATAGGCACCTTGAAGGGTCAAGGGAATGCTCTCACTTTAAGTATTCATGCTTATACTAGCACTTCTAGCAAGGATACCAATGCTTGGCATGAGATCTACACTTAGTCTATATCTAAACTATGTTGACATCATCAGTTAACACAGGGACTCCATTAATGATGTAGACCCATAGCTTGCATAGACATTACTCAACATAACTAGAAGGAAATTACAACAGTATAATCATTTTGCATTAAATGGTAATATAAAAGATGCATAATCCAGAACGAGCACAATTTGATGCAACATTCATCCTCATTAATGAAAGTTCAAATTAATAGAGTTCATGATATATAGAAATAGAGCATGTACTTCTTTAAAACTACTTAACTACCCAGAGGCTCACAAGTGAGCTTGGGCATATAAAAATGGACCCTTCACAGCATCCAAGCTAATCTAAACCAATTCTCTAGACCTTTGTTGCATTCAAATCGCATCCCCTGCATTGGTTGGTTCGAGCTCATTTTATAGCCTACAGGAACATCTCTTGCTAGGGTGGATTATGCATGTTAGGTGCCGAGCTAGATCCTAAGTAATCATTCACTAGCTATATCTAAACTATGTTGACATCATCATTTAACACAGGGACTCCATTAATGATGTAGACCCATAGCTTGCATAGACATTACTCAACATAACTAGAAGGAAATTATAACAGTATAATCATTTTGCATTAAATGGTAATATAAAAGATGCATAATCCAGAACGAGCACAATTTGATGCAACATTCATCCTCATTAATGAAAGTTCAAATTAATAGAGTTCATGATATATAGAAATAGAGCATGTACTTCTTTAAAACTAATTAACTACCCAGAGGCTCACAAGTGAGCTTGGGCATATAAAAATGGACCCTTCACAGCATCCAAGCTAATCTAAACCAATTCTCTAGACCTTTGTTGCATTCAAATCGCATCCCCTCCATTGGTTGGTTCGAGCTCATTTTATAGCCTACAGGAACATCTCTTGCTAGGGTGGATTATGCATGTTAGGTGCCGAGCTAGATCCTAAGTAATCATTCACTAGCTCCATCACCTTACACCCTCTTCACTATGATCACCACATATCACCCAACCTAGAAGATGCCTTGAGATTCTTGTAAATGGTTAGCCTCCTACTAGCTAGCACAAGCTAAGCATTCAATCCTCTAAATGGTGCCAAGATGCCAAAACAATAATCATTCAAAATGATCACCTCATTCTAAAGTGTCAAATGTGCTGGAATGAATCCCATACTTACCAAAAAAGGGGCCCAACATTACCCCATACAAAATTGCTAGTTTGCCCTTGGACTAGGCTGTCAAAGTTTTCAATACACAAAAATCAGACAAGTTTTCCTTAAGCTCAGTGCTAAAGTATTCAAATCCCTTGATAGCGAGCTTGATTTCTTCAAAAACACTATCTATTTACATGGAAGTAGCACTAAGTGTGAGCACATCTATCCTTTCTAGCTCATTTTTGAAGGCCTCTATATTTTCCTTAGCCTTTATCACCCCCTCTTCAAGATTGCTCCTTGATTGTATGCCTTAGCATAAAAGGCACATAAGAGTGTTTTCAAGTTATATTTTTAGTTTTTTACCTAGGTGTTTAGTCCATTGACCTTCCCCATTATCTATGCATGCTCTGACCTACTCGTAGAGTACATCTATGCCATCAACTTCTCCTTTTCCTCTTTTGTCTTCTTAAGGTGAGCATCTATGACTAATGCTTGGTTGGAAAATCTCAAGAAGATGGCGTCAGTGTAATCTATTCCCTCTTATAGATTTGCAAAGAGGTCTTCCACCTCTTCAAGATAAGCAGTAAGCTCCTTATATAACATAGTGTAGGGATCTTCTTCTTCTTCTTACGTTAGCTCGAGTTTCATCCTTGGGAGCATCTGCTCCACTAGCACACATACTTTATCAGCCTCAAAGAGGTCCAAAGTATCCACACTAACTATAAGGGATGGTTCGATCATCTCTATGCACTTGCATAGTTGCTATAACATGAATTTCATTACTTGCACTTCATCTTAGGCATCTTTACAAAGCTTCTTCCATTTATTTTCCCTATCATCATTGATTATATTTTTACATACAAATTCAATGGCCATTCAAATAAGTGCATTCCCAAATTAGATTGGGTTCATGGAATGAGGGTTGATGATGAGGCAGTCATGCCCTTCTTTAGGTTCTTTTATGCCCAATATGGCCTTTCGAGGTGCCTCAAAGTGAGGCTCATCCATGTAGTGATCAAATGAAAATGCAAGTTATTTATGAGTCTTGGCCATGCCAGCCTCAGGGGGCATGAATTCAAACATATAGAAGTCTTCATCCATCCACCCCTTCTACACCTTTTCTCTAATGCTTAATTCTACATCATCCTTTTTGATGATGGCTAGCTCCATTTGCTCTTCCTCCTCTTTACTGGTGCCACCGCTTTCTTCAGTGGTTTCCTCTAAGGACCCATCTTCTTGTTCTTTAAGGGGTTCTTCCTTAGACTTTTCCCCTTTATCCACTTCCTCTTCTTAGGGTTTCTCAATACTCACCTCCAGGTATATTCCCTTGATGTCAGCTTCACCTTATTCCTATTTATGTTGGAGTTCCTCTTCAATCTCCTTTTGCTTTTTGAAGGTGTTAGTATCGCCTTCCTTTTGTTTAGGTGCCCCATCACTACTTGGGTGCACCTGTTGTGTAGCTTTATCTGCTTTCCTAGTGGGCATGCTAGGCACCTTCTTACCTTTCTCAATGGCTAGTCTCATGCTTATGAGAAACTTTTTCATCTTCTTATCTGTTTTGGCCTTCTCTTCCTCGACCTCAGCCTTCTCAATATCTCCTTGACTTAGGCCCATTTCATTCCAAGCCCTCCTCTTCTTCTCAAGTGCCAATGCCATCTCAATTTCTTCCTCATTATGGCCCATCTTATTCCACAACCTTCTCCTTTCATCATATGCTCATGGAGGCTATGTGGAACATTATTCTTTAGATGAGGAGCTCATCAACTTCTCTAATTCTTTATGCGTGATGGTTGTGCCACCTTGTAGGGCATTCTAAACATCCTCAGTGCTAGGTTCCTCCTCTTCTTCAACCTACACAATTTTGGTCTTTGTTACTTCTTTTGTCTCTTCCTCCTTTCTACATGTGAGGGCCTCTTCCTCCATTTTCACTAGAGTTATTATAGGGATCATAATGGGTCCCATAGATTTATTCTTTTTCTACTTCTTACTGGAGGAAGTAATCTCTAGAGCAAAGGTTATGCGCTCTTAGGAGCTGAAGATGTAGCTTGATTGTCAGAGGTGACCTTTAACCTGATGTGCTCCTAGATTTCCTCAAGTGTATCTCCCCACTTCTTCTAGGGAGACTTCTATTGCATCTTCGATGTTGGATTTACTTCATCTCCGATCAAAAGTAGGTGATCATCATCTTTTCTAAGGTCAACATCCTTCTTCCATGGCCTCATCTCATAGAATAGATTGAAGATGCTCCTAGTTATAATTTCCCTTTAGAGGGGATGGAGGTCCATTCAATCAGAGTCATCCTCCTCATCCTTTGTGGATTTTATCTTAGGTGCACATATTGGTGCCTCAATATTCTCCTTTCTTGGTCCATGGCCTTCATAGAGCTATCTAGTTGTTATGCATTAGGAATCCTCCTTATCACCATTATGAAATATTTAGCAAAAAATGCATAAGGTAGTTTGAGCCAACTGAATAGGTTCCCGTCTATGAGCACCAGGTGCACTACACAAAAATATTGCATGACAGTGAAGGTCATCATGCCTAAAATGTGTTGGGAGAGATCTTGTGGGATGCACCATTTAATCTTGAATTCCTCTATGTATCAACCACACCACCCTAGTACTCTTGTCTTATACTTTTAGGATAAGTTGGGTGGGTAGGTGAATTCTTGGCACTTCAGCATCAGAGAATCCTTATATAGTGGGAACACCCATAGATTGTTGTCATCGCCATTAGGCACGTTGATCTCCTCCATCACTATTAACATTAACATGGAACCCCACCTAACGGTCTCATGCACCTTGTAGTATTCCAACATGTTCTTCATAATTTTCTATGCAATAAACTTTGCGATTGAACTTCTACCCTGTGCCATGTAGTGGACGATGCATAAGTATGTATTATTTATGTTAGACCACCATCCACCAGGGCATGGCTTAGAAATCACAAATCATGTTGTTACCCTCATGCCAGGGTTTTAATGTCCTTAATTGGGAATGCAAACCCTACCTTGTATTAGTCCAGGAGTTTCACAACCCTCTCTACCTCTGCATCATCCTCCATCATCTGGAGAATGTCCTTCCCTATGCCTGGGAGTTCTATGATCTTGCTAATGAGGTGTGTTGATATCTACATACACTTCCCTATAAAATATAATTGATCATCATGGATGCACGAGAGGAGGAATTGCTCTAATTCCTTTAGCTTTTTAAAACTTGCCAGCTCATACAATTGGGTTGTGCCAGTTGTCACCAACTTGTCTTAGATGGAGACATTTAATAACATCATTCCCACCTTATTCTTCATACTTGTATCAACCATCTAGTCTTAGTTTAGCTCATGTTACTTAGCATGTGATGGTTATACTCATTTAATCTACATGTGTGTGTAAATGATACCCATGTCTCCCCCATTATGACCTTAGGGGAAACTACATTTTTCTATATGCAAGCTTTGCACTTACTTGTGGGTCTACTTGTACAACACTAACACCTTCATTCAGATGTGCCTCCTTTACAACAACTGCTTCCTTCACCATCTATGCCTTTTTGGCATCCTTTTGCACCTACGATGGACTATAACTCAAACATTTCTTTCCCATTTTAAACCAGTTGTTGTTAAAGTACAGTCTGTTGATCTTCTCAAATCTCTTAATCTTGTTTTACGCTTCCTCACAGTCATAAAAATTGTGACTGTGACTTCAACTCTCAAGATTTTAACATCATTAATGGCATCATTAGCATCACTTAGGATTTGTATTGTCTGGTTCTCTCACAATTCTCTTTCCACATGCCTTTTAATCAATTCCAAACAAAATGTAATCTCTATCTAATTTCAACCATTCTCATTTGACGGATGTGGGTGTTTAGGTTTCTCTATGGTAGCATTTTTTTGGTTTGGCTTTTGTGTTCAGCTCTAAATTTGGGTTTAATTTTGCACAAGGTTTGTAACCTATTATAGTATGTCATTCACTTCTTTATACCTTAATTTCAACTACCTTATTAATTGCAGGTGAGTAATGGCATGGCAGTGCATGGATTTCTAGAAATTTGCTAAACTTGCAAAATCCACAAAAATCCATTGCCACATTCATATTTATTACAAATCTTTATGCCTCCACCATCACTACATTAACTTATCTTAATGGTGTATTTGGTGAAGTGACACATGATTAAAATGGTCACTTCCCACCTAATATTGGGTGGATGCTAATTATCTTGATGATATTCCTCTTATGCTTTGTTCACCCTAGCATGACCTTCACCCTTCTTATGGCAACCTAGGCATAGCACTTTAAATGCGCATGATTCAACCTCCTCAATTCCATATCTTCTTCTACTTATGCTCCTTTCAAGTGCACTTCCATTTCTTGGTTGATTTTTATGTGCTTTTGTGTCTTGCTTTGACCTACCCTACCCCATACAAATTCCTACGTTGGTCCTCCAACACTTCATTTTCTAAGTTTCTTGCACACTAGTATCTTGTGTCCCTCTATTTTGTCAACATGGTACTCATATCTTTCTAAGTCCGGTAAACTCCACACATCTAAAAACTTAGGTGTTTAGCCTCAATTGCTTAGAAAGTGTTTGTACTCAACTCACATGACTGGACTTATGTGTGTAGGTATGAGAATAGTTTTGCTATGGGCTTGAAAGCACCTCACTTATTCCCCTAACACAAATAACACAAATATTAGCCAAGATTTGGCTTACACCAAATTTTATTCTAGTCAACATAACACAATCAACTTGTGATTGAGAAGTTAGTGTTTGATGGTGCAAGCACCATATTATTATCTACAAAGCTTTAATCGGTTGCTATTGAAATACCTAGGGAGCATTTCACTTGTCAATGTGCATAACTTACATTTGCCAATCTCTAATATGTTATGGATGATATAAGGGCCCATCCACCTAATCTATAGCTTACTCAGGTGCTTGAGTTACTTGGAGTCATATAACAAGACTAATGCTCCTTCAATTAGTACCTTGTGCTTGATATGTTTATCATGCCATAACTTCTAGCATGCCATCTCTACTTGTTGAATCTATCTTGTTTGGGTGTGTGTCTCATCCAAGAGCTCCAAGTCTTCTAGGCATGCATTCAAATACTCTTGGTCATCCAATCAACCAATACGTGCAATGCACAATAAAGGTACAAGAAACTCTATGGGTAGATGACCTATATGCTAAACACTAGTTAGAATGGTGTAACCTTGTTCAGGTTCTTATATGTAGTATGATAGGCCCACAACATTGTTGACTAATAGTCATCCCAATCCTTGTGACCAACATCACATATCTTTATGAGGCACATTTCCAATATCTTAATGAATTCTTCAACGATACCATTTACTTAGGGATGATAAGGTGTTATCTTATGGTGCACCACCATGTATTTAGTCAGTAGTATTTGAATGGTATTGTTGATGAAGTATGTGCTATGGTTGTTAGTCAAACTAAGTGGGCACCCATAATAATTGATGATGTTTTCCCAGATAAACCTTGTTATGATGGTGATTGTGCAATATTTGGTTGGCATGGCCTCAACCTACTTGGTGAAGTAATCTATGGCATCAAAATATATCATGCACTTATGTGCTTCATAGCGAGAGTAATTGGCCCAACAAAGTCAATGGCCCATTTTTCAAATGGCACCTAGGCAAGAATAGGAATAAGAAGCATCTCATCTTGATGGTTTAGTTTTCCTATGCATTGGTAAATGTCACATGCCTTGGCACACTCTTTCACATCTTTGAATAGACTTGGCCACCACAAGCCTAATTATAGTACCTTGTGCACCATAGTGTCTCTAGTGCAATGGCCTCCTGTAATACCCTGTACATCTCTTGTAAGATTGAGTCTCGTTCATTCTCTAGGACACATCGGTGTAGTACCTCATCTCGACTCAACTTGTACAATTCCCCACCAATGAGTTGAAAGGGGGTGGTGTGAATTATGAGCTACTTCTTCTCCTTGGTCATCATAGTCTAGGGTATAGACTCAGATGTCAAGAATGCAATGATCTCTACCAGGTCTTTGGGAATGTGTTAGACCCTGTAAAGCTATGCATCAGGCATATCATCTTCTATAGGTGTTGCTGCATCACCAGAGTTAATGTAGGACAGATGGTTTGGGCCCAAGTTTAATTTCCTAGGTTTGAATACAACAGAGAATTGGAACTCTTGAAACAAAACTATCCATAGACATATGCGCCCATGGAGAATGGGCTTGTTCACCAGGTACTTAAGCACCTCATGATCAGTGAATAAGATGAATGGGGTTGTTAATAAGTACTGTTGAAACTTATGTAGGGTGTAGACCATGGTAAGCACCTCACGCTCAGTTGTGGTGTAGTTTTGTTCTACCATGGTCAATTTTATGTGTAAAAAAAATGGGATGGCCCAACTTCCCTTCACCTAATTACACTAGAATGGCACCAATTATAGAGCCAAATGCATCGACATAGACATGGAATGGAGTCATCCAGTCAAGAAATAGTAGTATCGACGTGGTTGCTAGTTTGAGTTTCATTGTCTCAAATGAATCTTCTTACACTGTGCCCCAATAGAATGGGCCATCCTTGTGCAATAGCTCTTCTAATGATGCCACAATATTTTCATAGTTCCTTATGAACTTTATATAGTATCCATAATGTCTAAGAAAGGCACAAATGTCCTTCTACGTTGATGGGGTCTAGAGTTGAAGGATTATGGTGATCTTTGCTGGATCAATGAGTAGACCATCCTTATAGATGATGTGCCTAAGCAAAGTGCCAAATGGTGTCATAAAGACACACTTCTTGAGGTTTAAAGAGATTTGAAACTACTTACACCTCTCAAACATCAAGCACAAGTTATCATGGTGATCCTTCACTAACCCATACATAGTCCAATCATCTAAGTACACTTGATGGAGCTTGTGAATGATGTCCTTAAAAATGATGATCACCACTTGGGACAATACGGCTAGCACATTATTTTGTCCAAAGGGCATCATGTTGTATGTGAAACATCCCCATTTTGTCACAAAGGTAGTTTTGGGTTTGTCCTCCTCTTCAATCTAGACTTCATGGTATCCTAAGAACCCATCAATGAAAGTGCATATCTTATAGCCTGTGATGCCATCAAAAACTTCATTAGTGAACAAAGTTAAAAAGGGGTTGGTTACATAGGCAAAATTCAACAATCTATAGTTGACACAAATTAAAATGCACCCATCCTTATTGATATTGATAACCATGGGGCTAACCCATATAGATTCTTGCATAGGGTAGATGATGCCTACGACTAGCATACCATCAATCTCTATTATGACATTAAAATGAAGATTGGGGTTCATCCTATAAGGTCACTTCTTAACAGGTTTTGCACCATCAACTAGATTGATGCTCATATTCTCGAGGGATGGGTGTGTGCCCTTCATGTACCTATAATTCATAGGGAATAAGTCTTAGAATTCCTTTAGGAGGTCCATAATATGCACCAGCTTTGCATCAGACCAATATGTGCCTTGAGTAGTAATATTTGGTTCCCCTTCTGAGATGATATCTATCTTTATGGTTTTAGTGGCATGTAATAAGGCTCATTCTTCTCCTGATGTGAATCCTCAACTTTCCTACTACCCTCAATTGTTTCAATGCAAAGGTGGGTAGGGTATTCTTCCTTTATAACACTATCCTTAATTTGGTGCACTAGTTTCATTTTGCCTATCAGGTTTGTCCAGTTTCATGCCTTCTATGTTTCATCATCCTCATCATTGGAGTCATTGTTGAGGGTTTGATCTTCAAATAATGTTTGGAATGCCAACACCTTTTCATTGAACATGTCTTTAGGGTGCTCCTCTAATAGTATAGTGTCTTCAAACACTAACCTCTGAACTATCTATAGTGGCTTGATCAGTTCAAGATTTTGTGAAGAGAAGGAGAAGTGTGAACAAACTAATCTTTATGCGCATCTCAATTGGGTATTTCATAGTTCATCTCATTGATAATGTACCAAGATCACACCCATGTCTTCAAGGTTCTATAGAATGCATGCACCCATAAATCCCTTGTGGTGTTCTCATTGCATATAGTCCATGTTTATTTATACAAGCGTACATGCACTATGGGATCAAAGCCACTAAAGTAGGTAGAAATGTCTAGGTCACCATTGCTCTTCTCAAATCTAGTGCAAATGGTTGCTTTCACATCTTGCCAAGTTAGCAAGCTAGGCCTTTGCACTACCCATGAATGAGCAATAATGCTCCTTAACGTATACAGTAGTGCACCCATTATATCTACTTCTTTGGGGATGCATGATTCAAGGTCACAAACATACTCTTCCACTAGATTACTCCCCTCATATCTTGGGAGTGTTGTAAGTTTACCTTTACTTAGGCAAAACACTCTCTTTCCCTTATTCTTGGCATACAGGACCCATATTTTTGAAGTGCGATCAATCTGGACCCAGTCTGTCTTTATTGGTTTCAGTGATTTTATGCGTACCAAGTGGCACCTTCGACCAGTGGTCTCATATGCTTCCTCAACTCATTGATAAAAAAAATGTTAGTGGTGTCTGAGGCTGATTGTCCATCTTCCCAAGAAAATACTCCTTGGTTGGGGTTGAGAGTCTCGATGCCTTGCATCATGATGTTTTATATGTGGTTGATCTTATCCTCGAGGTCCACACTCTTTACATAGGGAGGTCCTTGGTCACTTGAGAGGGGGATAAATGCCCTCTACTTTCCATTATCAAAAGTTATGTAGCACCTCTTTAAGCACATGTCTACGTTATTTGCATAACACCATGGCCTTCCCATAAGTGTTAGATAATTGTCTTGTTCTCCTAATTCAATCACCTCAAAGTTGGCATGAAATTCAACACCCATGATATCTACAACTATGCTCTTTAAAATTTCATTCGATTACGCTTGGGTCTTATTATCCAAGAAAAGTACATAAGGGGAAGGCCTTAAAGCTGACCTACCCATTTTATCCCATGCATTCTTGGTCAAGATATTGACCTCGATGTTTGTGTCCATAAGGACCTCACATATAGACCATCCATTAATTATGGTATTCACGAGGAGTTCTTGGTCGTACTCCACATTTTATGTATGCTTAACTTCTCATGCCCTCTCCATGTGTGGCACAGTGACTTCAATTGGCTTTTGGCTTGCATGCTCCAAGAGCAAGTTTTTTAATAATGGCAACATCCCCTCTATTTGTAGGAGGCATAAGATCTCTGTTAATTCTTGTATCTCAACCTCCTAGTTATCTTGCTTCTTCCAGGAAGTAACAACCTGCACTAGTTGGAGTTCCCCTTATAAGTTTTGGATTACACTCATAACCTACTGCAATACATCCTTTTAATGCACTGGATCTGGGTAAGGCACAACTTTGGGTTTAGACCATGTTACGCACTGAGTGTGACCCTTATCCCCATATTTTATGCATAACTTAGGTATTGGTGCAACTAGCGGCTGAGTGGTGAATCACTATGAATAATCACCTATACTTTGACCATCTCTATGTGAGTTAGTTGTGCCTTTGGAATCTACTTCTCCATTTTTGGCTCACACTTATCATCCTTAAAACCTTGTATGTGTCAAGCCTAGCTTGGGTTAATTTTTTGTATAAGTTAGGGCATTCTTCAACCTTATGTGTTCCTTGACAATACCCACATGTGGGATGTGTAGGGTAGTCGAGCTGATAGTGCTATGTCAAGCCACACTTGTAACATGAGTGGGGTGGGAACCTTCCACCATTATGCCCTCCTCCTCTCCCTCTAGTGCCTCATTGCATACCAAATCCTATGTTTTGTTAGCCATAACCTTCCTTTATTTGGTTAGCTTGCCCTTCAACTATTGTAGTGGCCTACCTTACGCCTTTCTCCATGTTCTTGTGCATCTCATCAATTACCCGACAATTAGTTGTGATATGAGTGTAGGCATCACACAACTACCAATAGATGGTTATGTTGACTTAGTTGGTGCATTACAATAATGGGCAGTTATGAACATCATGTGCCTCTCAATAGACTTCACAACTTAGAAGCAATATGCACACATTTCTTCAAGGGTAGTTATTCATGTTATGGCCTTTTGCTTCATAGTCGGTACACCATAATCCACTTCAAAAAAATTCTGAAGAGCTAGTGGTGAGATTTTGGAGTTGCAAGGCCATGAATGTAATATGCACCTCTATAAATGGGCTGATCCTAGTATCGATGCTTCTGACTACCTTAGCTCTGAGCATGGCTTTAAACACTTCATGAGGGTCTTTAAAGGTCTTCATGGAAAGTTCTCTTTGGAATGACACTAACAACCCTCCAATGAACCATTATGCATGTTGGGAAGGGTGTATGTCATAAGGTAGCTTTGAAGGGAGAGTTTTGAACTTTGCATTGTACAAGCATACGCTTTCTGAGAGTCCTTGGCTAATCTCTTTTAACATGATGATGCTCTATTATTCAAAATTTGGAATGTCAAATTCCTTAGGAATGCCTCATTTAGGGTGCCATAATCTACCATATCCTGGTTAGGGTCAAAATTCCTATACCAAGTATGGGCATAATCAAATAGAGTGGTCATGAACTAGGTTACCTTACACTCTGACTAGGTTATTCCCTAAACATGCCACTATAGTTTACACTTTAGCACATACTCTATGACATTTTTCACGTTGTGATACTTTGGTAATTGCATGACCATTTCATAATAAATTTGTTTTGGGGGGGCAGCTAGCATCTGAGGCACTTGTCCCCTTGGCGTTTATCTTGGTGGTGACCCTATAAAGCCTCTGGCCACTAGGTTAGGCACCATCCCCATCATTACTGCTAGCATCATTGATGTTGATGGTGTTGTATTACTTGTGGTGATGAACCACTTCTTGTGGGCTATTTCCCACTTAGCACTACTGACATTGGCTGAACTAGGATGTTTGCACCTAAGTTATGTTGTGGAAAACTAGCACCCAATGGTCTAGATCTAGTTTCACTCACCTCCTTGTATGGAATAATTTATTCAATCACAAAATTACACTCCAAATCTGTAAATCATCTAAAATCTATGTCGATAATAGGGTCAATTATTACTCTTGTGCTTTCTTCAAGTGAGAGATCTAGTGCATGAGCATGTAATGCAAGTTTAAAGGGGGTAGGTGCATTAGGCACAACTTTAGTGGCCATTCGAATAAGCGCATTCCTAGATCAGATTGGGTTCATGGTGTGAGGATTGATGATGAGGGAGTCATGCCCTTATTTAGGTTCTTCTGCACCTAATATGGCCTTTTGAGGTGCCTCAAAATGAGGCTCATCCATGTAGTAATCGAATGCAAACAGAAGTTGTTTGTGCATCTTGGCTATGGTGGCCTCGAGGGGCATGAAGTCAAACATATAGAAGTCTTCATCCATCCACCCCTTCTGTACCTTTTATCTAATGCTTAATTCTGCATCATCCTTTTTGATGATGGTCAAATCCATTTTGTCTTCCTCCTCTTCAGTGGTGCCACTGCTTTCTTTGACGCTTTCCTTCGAGGACTCATCTTAGAGTTCTACAAGGGGTTCTTCCTTGAACTTTTCCAAATGGTGTATGATGGCGATCTTTGAAATAAATTTATCAAAAAATTTACTTCAAAAAATTTCTCTTCAAAATATTTATTTTGAGAACTTTCATTCCAAAGCTTTACTTTGGGAACCTTCTATGTGACTACTTCTACTCGAAGCACAATCTTTTCAAAGAGTACTTAGTCTTTGACAACCATTCCTTTGACGACTTCGGGATAAATTCTTTCGAAAAGAATTTCTCTGAAGAACATTCTACTTTTTGGAGTCTTTTGGGCCCAAAAGCAAAATTTGACTCCCTTTACTAGACCATATGACACTTAGAAAAAGAGAAAAGGTGACATTGTGGCACCCTGAATGAGCAGGCGTCTTTTGTGGCTTGTACACTAGGACAGGGTGGTCAAGTTTAAATTGAATGAAGGTGATGAACTTATAGACACTGGTGATTAATAGTGCATGAACTAGAAATGAATGCATAAAGCTATAACATTGAGCCCCCAATCGAGTTCATCTCATTCAATTTTCAAGAGCTTGATTAAACTTAAGCCTTCTGCAATATCAAAATCCCTAGTTGAAACCAAGATGATTTGCAATTCATGTAATTCAGTTCAGTACACACCATTTTTGAAAGCTTGAAGCATACCAACATCCATCAAACAACCATGACATTGTCATCTAGGTCATACAAAGGACCCTCATCACCTTCCAAGTTCTCCAACAAAGATTCTACTGAGTATTTAGACACAATTTTTGATGCCACTATGTTTGATGGCTGCTATCCCAATTACTTGGCCTTATGGGAAGCTATAGAGAATGTGAATTCATTTTTATTGGAAGAATACATCATGGTTGAAGATAAATAATTAGTAAAATACCTGCTATAGTCATTTACATACATGGTTATTTTAACTATATACCTGCAACTCATGCCATGGAGTGGAACCCTATTCCACAAAAATCCCAAAACATTAGAGGCTACTTGTTTAAAATTTATGAGGTGCGAATAAAATCCACATCAATAATTTATTTACAAGCCCTGATTCATAAAATAGAAGTGTCATTGTACTATCTAACTTATCAATGATGTTCACCATAATAAAGTTAACAATTGAAAATACACCTTTAAATCCTTGGAATTGTAATAGGCTTTTAAAATGCCTGAACTTAATAAACTTTGTGTAAGTAAAGAGCCCATTATAGTATTATCCCATTTTAGATCATTGTACCATGATCCATAAGTTTTAGGGATCATCGTATTATGTGCTTTCACTTATCATTTTGCATATTACACAAAATAATTTACTGTTTATAAACTAGTTAAGTTACCATGGTCCTTGTCAAGGATTGATGTCATCACACAAGTGAGCATCATACCATTGACTTACGATGCTTAACTCATTCTCATGGTAACACTAGACCATCATGTAGATAGACACTTAGAGATCTAATCTCTATAGTGTTATCTACTTGTCAATTGGTCCTTATCCACAAGAACTAGTTACATATGTAGGGTTTATTGTCAAAAATAAAAGTACTTCAATTAAATTTAATTCATATGATTGTAAATCCTTTGCATTGTTCACTAGCTTCCATAATTAATTCCTCTAAGAACATTGAAGCTAATTATACCAATAATACCTTGCATTACTGCATCCATTAATATATTCAAGTTTACAACACTAATAGGCCTATTTTTGCTTTTAAGCCAAACATGATTTTTTCATGCAAAACTAACTTCTTAACCTAGCTAAATACAGTTGTTATATACATAGATATTTCATTGTCTTGCTCCTCAAGTAGCCATTTAATCGAATGCTTAAAATATTACAATAATATAGTCTATTGTACTAAATCAAGGAAAATCAATTCTTTGCTAAAACCACAATATAATCTAAAGATAACCTTCTTTACTATAATCTAAAGATAACCTTCTTTACTATAATTTTATGTCATATTGACACTATAGAGTCAATTGTTAATATTAAGGAATAACTTCCCATCACTAATTTTAATTTATAAACATCTAATTGAAGGATATAAACAAGGTTAAAAATAACAGTTTGCTAAGCAAGACTATCTTTTTTAATAGTGAAATCAATTCTCAACTTAGAAACCCAAGTGAATCACACTTTCAACATATAGAATGAAATAACCATCTCAAGCATATAATAACACTATCACTACATATTCACTTCACCCATAATAGGGATTGTGCAACTTTAGTGATATAGTCTAAGAGATTTTTTAACTCAAAAAAGATGTTCAACTTATGCAATTGAGTCATTCCATCTTCTCACATTAATATCTAAATTCAAACTTATTACACTTGGTTGTAGCATGCCATGGAAAAATCCAAAGTACATATAGATCGTAATAGGAATGAAGTTTTAACACAAGCTTAACCCTTCTAGTAATAAGCCTAATTGTGATGCATTGAGAACTTAAGTACATTTGCATAGAAGTAAGCCCCAAAAGAATTACTTAACATCAAAACCAGTCAATTGAACAATGAAATCCAATATAGTAATTACTCAAACCTTTAAATCCATCTAAGGATGAACATTTATAATTTAACAAGTATACAGATATACTAACCCAACTTTGAAAGATGGAAAAATATAAACATAATAATGGAAAAGAATAAAAGTAATAATCAACTAAGGATCTATATACATCAGTACTGCAAGTATGGGCATGTTTCTATCTTTGTTCAATATACCAAGTAATTAATAGCTTTGAATTTATAAGACATCCTATGAGAAACCAATAAGTAGCTGATAATAAAATATAACATGCTCCCAGAGATCTTCTACAGATGGCCACCAACCAAGATCAAAATCAAGTAATTAGATAGAACCGACTGAGAGAGCATCCTCAGATGAACTGACCTACCCTGACACATCCTATGATCCCCCCAATCGATGGCCCACACCACCCCTAACCATCCGCAAGTAGGTGGAGTTTGGCCTTCGGGCTTTCAAAACGAGGACATGAGCAACAAGAACACAAAAGCCATCACTAAATACTACAACAACTACAAATAAAATATTCAATAGACAATAAATTCACAACTGAAATTCAAGCTTAAACTTGACTCAAAACTCAATCATCAATAAGCACACTAGCATTGGCAATCCTTGACTTTCTCCGAAGGAGGTTTCAATATTGATTTGGATACTCAATCGAAATCGATAACCCTTCATCATTTTTTCAAGTATACCAAATGGCCAAACAACATAGTCCAACACCAACAATGAGGTGAAATCATACTTAAAGCGAAAAGGTAAAAATGAAACATTCACATACTATTTGCATTCGAAACTAGTATCATAAAGTTATCGAGGAATTAAACTTCTTACCTTTACACCATATAATCAAATACATCCATTTAAATACTTGTAATAAGTATGCAAAAATGGTAAATCATTATAACTAACCCCATTATAGCTGGGTCGAATACCTCAAAAAAATTGTAGGCAAGATAATGACATCGAGGGACTAAAATGACTTCGCCCAAGTGCTAAAAAAAATACATAGAGTAAATAAAACTAGTAGATGTGAAAGCCCTTGCCACCAGCTTGAATATGCATAAGCAAAAGGATGTCAACCATCCTAAACATTGTCAAAGATAACAAAGTTCTGATAGGGTAAAACCCTCCTTACATTTTGACCCATACAACTCCAATAGGTAAGAAATCACAACAAAAATAAAAACCCCAATAAAATAAATATATATGACTTAACAAGGGAGGCCAAATTTCCAAAACGTCATACCCAAATTCAATATCAAAATGACCATGAAATCAAAAGAAACAAGGTATTCACAACTCAAATGAAAAGTGTTCACAACAATTTTGAGTTTGAAAGGAGAGATTGCAAACATAGGGTTCAAACCCAAAAATACAAAATGGTCTAGTCACACAAATCTACCATACCCATTAAATTAAATAACCTATATACAAAATGAAAAGCAATCACATCGATATTAATCAATTTTGGGTTTTACAGGTTCATCAAGAAGTCTTATGACTTCCTCATGAATCTACAAATAATTCATTTGCATACACAACACAATTCAACATCACTAACATATATTCATTCTTTTATTTTTAAAAAAATAATTCATAACTTATTTGTGAATAACCTTGCCTTACGAAAGTGGAATGGAGTTCGGATTGCTTATTTTCTTGTCAAAGAGACTACTTGTTTTTTTTTTTTGCACCACAAGCCTTCTTTATTACCCATGGCTCAAGTTGCTCCATTCTCCCTCCTCTCTCCCGACAGGGTTTTCAAGCCTCAATACTCATAATGGCTGCCATTTGTTTTCTTCCCACCCAAGTGTCTTCTCTCTATGCCTCCCTTATCTAAACCATTCAAGTGAAATGCTATGGGAGAAGAACCCACATTTGCCAAAATAATGGCATGACATTGATTCATTCCGTCGACCAAGATTTTTGGTCATTATGACCTTTTGCTAACTTGTTAAAGGCCCACAACCCCAAGCCCATCATTAAGCAAATCAAACTTTAGTAAAATAATATTAGGGTCCTTCCACCTAAGGTAAGTGAAAAATAATGAACAAGAGGGTCAAACCAACATCACCCAAGAGATCAAGAGTTAACAACAAGTTAATGAACCCCACAAGTAATTGAACATACAAAATGGTCCAAACACATTGCAATTAACAAAACGGAAAAAGGCATGTGTAATCAAGACACCAACCAAGATGATTGAAGTCAAATGAATAACAATAAGATAGTGAAAGATGATATTAAGAAGTGAGCAAATCAATACAAAATGAAACGAAAGAACAAAACACATATTACTGCTACAGAGATGATTAGATGGTTTATGCATGTTATCCCTCTTACTTGTGTCGGTATCTCCTGAGAGTTCACTACCCCTATCCTTTATTGTCACGATTATCAAAGTCCATCGTCAACCTAACTCTTGTACTTGTACTTGCAGTCATAAGTGTGTATCAACAACCCCTGAATGACATGGTAATAATATAACTGAACTAAATAGTATAAAACATTAGAAATGAATCAGAATCAATAATAAAATTATGATAACTGAATCATCTCATTTGCAACATAATTTATAGCCGCAATAATTAATCAAATATCAACTAGAACTAACAAAACATGATCTAGTCAGAATATAATTATCACTACTCTGATCAATCTACCAATCATATAATAAATATCAAAATAACAAATTTAAAAATACAATTAAACATTATAAAAATATACTACAAAACATATAATAATCTATATAATGAAATATAAAATCAAATTGTAATACTTATTTATATAAAAAAATTTAGACCCTTTCAAAAACTCACTTTTATCCATATATAGATATGAAAAAAATTAATGAAATTCAAAAACTAAAAATTGCCTCAAGCCAAAATCGTGTGAGAAGTTCCGTCTCCAAGATTCTAGAGGCTCCAAAATTCGCTATTTGTAGCACGTCAAACTATTTCATCGCCCTGTTGTGGAGAGTGTACAAAATCGTCGCCCTTCTTAACTAATAATAATCCAACAAGAGAATAATCAAAACCGTTTTTGGAAATTGTAAGTAACGGGGAACCTCGTTTTTTTCCATTATATGGAATGCACACGGCAGCGCAACCCTCAACCCTCACCCCACATCCCCCAAACAGAAAAGAAAAAAACGTACTTTCTTGAAGCCGCCTTAGTTGACATATGGCTAAACAGTGCCTCCTTGTCGTTTTTGCAACTCCCTACTTACCTACTTAATCCTAGTATTTCATTTTGCCATGATCGAGTCGAGTCGCCACATATTGCCTCCTGCCCCCTGCCCCCTGACCAGCATTTAATATCATTTGTTATTACAAGGTCAAACCATCGCCATTCGCCATGCATTCAGTTGGGCAGCTTTCTGCAGGCCCCCACCCTATTTCAGTGCACAGATCCTCCGCCAGTCAATAAAGATCAAATCAGTTTACTCATCTTCATATGGGTATGGGCATATAGTCTTCCTCTTACCATGACAAGGTACGGTGTGCCAATTTTGTCTTCAGTTGTTTGAATTTGAACCTTCCTTCTTTTCTGGATGCCATTAGTCTAGCATAACCAGTTTCAATCCAAATTTATTATTATATCTGAGAACGAGGATAAAATTGTTGAATTGGGATAGAGACACATTCTTATCTTTGCCATTCTTTTTACACCTTTCGAAATTTAGAGAAATGGGTTCTAAATCATAGAGCTCTCTCTTACCGATTCCTAGGAGGGAATTTCCACGAATATACCTCCGGCCTTAGTATTCAAGGTTGTCTATTCAAAGAACGGGTAAACTCTGGAAACTGTAGTCTGAGATATAATTTTTTTTCATTGCAGAAACAAATAAAGCATAATCTTCTGCTTTTGATAATGCCTGGATCCTATATATTTAGCTATTTCCCCTTTCTAACATAAACAGGTTAAGAAATAAATAACTTGCACTTGTTTTCCATTATACACCATTTTACTCAGATGTTGCATATTTTCTTTACGATTGATCCTTATTTGAATTGTTTTGTATAGATAAATAGGGGTTGTCATTGGGCCTCCACCCAAAAAAACGAAAACGAGGCAAGCTTCAGAAAGTAATTAAGCAACTGCTGTATCACTGAAAATATTAAGTGCAATAGAGTAACGAAAAAGCTAACCACCGCCTGCCTGAGAGCAGTTCACCAGGATACAGGGTAACGGAAAAGCTTAAACTACTACGTAGTTTGAGTGCTTCGGGCCTTTAATAAACAGAGTTTGTGATCTCGGGCCCATATAGCCAGGGCTTAAGGCATGAAGCCAATTCTAAACTAAGGCATTAACTGCCTGTGGAACCAGAACTTAAACCGAAAAAGAGAGCATGAAACTAATTCAAACCTGTCTGCTCATCATTGTACGCCAGGATGCTCAGCGACCATGACTGCCTCCTGATGCAGCCAATCCAGCAGCTTTCTTGTGCTACTCAGCATTCACCTGCATGGTCAGGGGATGAAGAAACTGTTGTTGTTCCAAACATGCACCTGTGGATGGTTTGCGGTGTGAGAGGTTTTGCTGTAGAGCGCAGAGTGTGAATGCCTTGTGCAGGGCGTAAAAATGTTCGGTGTTAGGCGTGGAAGTGTTATTGCTCACCTGCGCGTGCAGAGCATTGGTTGTCTTGGCGCAACAATGAGAACGTTCCCAAGGTGTGGGACCCTTGCGCTCCTTGGGACGAACCTTCAGAGTAGGCCGGCTTCCTTCTATTCTAAGTTCACCTAGTTTGAGACCAACGCATAGACCTAAAGAGCAAAAAGGTAAATCTACCGCTAATCTAAACCTAAGATTTTGAGGGAAAAGAGAGGGAGAAAGTAAGAATTTGTTGGAAAGTGAAATGTGACGCACCAAGAATAAAGTGAGCGCTTCTATTGCCTTGGACGCATTACAAATCTCAGAGAACAAGACAATATCACACAGACTCCGTCATGGACACTCCAAATGCATAAGTGTTTTGCATAGAAGCGCAGGAACACAATGCAACGTTGAGAGGGACGAATGCTATCCACAGACAAGGCTTACGTAGACCCGAATGCGCACAAAATAAGACCCGCAAGTGAGTTCCAAGTTCCACATAGAGGTGTTAGGAATAGAAAACGATGAGAGGGGCGAACATTACCCACAGACAAAGATCAACAAACACAAATCACACATAGTGTAATAAGAATCGAGGGAGGTGAACTTAATTCTCATTAAAATGTGAGGTCCAACCAACATAAGTGCTCTTGGAGGGCAAATTTTGGCAGCGTGAGGTTGCCTAAAAAAATGTTGACCCTTTTACAATGAAAGACCTAGGCTTTTTATAGACAATGAGAGGCCCATGGGTCATTAATTAGAATCTTACGCACTATTGGGGCACTTAGAATCATTAAATGCTGATGGGAGAAGCGATTGAGATCTTTGTCAGAAGAGATCGCGTGTCCATGCTTTGACAACCTGACAACCGCCCTTGTATTTAATTTCGTTCTAACATGGCTCTGTCAGACGCGCAATCAGGCCTAGCTACCTCCTTTACATATGATTAACATCTGACAACCCACCTGGATTTATTTTTCGACGTGGAGTTGTGCGGACTTCGTTTGGATTTCGCCATGTCATTTCTGCGTGCTAAGAGTCTTCGCAAAAGGAAGGCATGCACCTTTTATGATTCCTATGGTCTGATTGACCCATGTGCGCTATTTGCGCATGCATCAACTTCTACATTCTGGACACTAGTGCTTTAGTGTGCATCAGCTTTGCGCTTAACCTTCGTGCCTTGGTACTTGGATGCGTCCAGCACAAGGGTGTGCACTGAAGATTGCACAGAGAACAGGTTGTGTAGTGAAGCTACGAGTTTGCGAATGAAACTGATGTAGACTTCTTATACGGGATGAATCTTAACTCTTTAGCGTCAAATCCCTTCTAATGGTTCTCACAAGTCTGCATTCTAAATTTGGGAGCTTTCACTCGTCTGCGAAGGGAGTGGTGTGCAACATAGAACACAACTTGCAATTTGTGAGAGTGCAAAAGTGGAATTCTACAATTTGGTGTGGGAATTTATCATTTAATCGGAAGGAGGCCTTTGAATAAGAATGCGCAAGAAGATTGAAGATCTTGGGCGCACTTTTCATGATTTGGAACTGCTCCTTGCGCACTTCTTTTTGCATTGTCTCAACATTAGGAGGTTTCCACGCTTGAACCTACATGCCATTTTAGCTTGTGCGATGGAGGATCTCTTCATGGGGCGTGCATTGAGGACTCCTAGTGGGCACGAATCAACACTTAGTCAATGCACAGAGCTGCGCTGATCGCTTTAAGTGCGGGCGTGAACGGGAAGTGTCTGCACATAGGCCTGCTTTAAGGAACTCAACACTTCACAGGCGTGCAACCTTCTGTAGGATCCTTGTGAGTTCTCTGCAAGTTAGGGGTGACTTAGAAAGTCAACACTTTTGGCGACCTCTACAGGCTGCTTGTTTGCTAAGCGAGAATTCACCAGCCTTTGAAGCAATCCATTGTGCATGAAGTCGTTGAAGCTGTAACTTGTTTGGCCTATGCCTGAATAAATTGAATTGAGTCTTGCCCTCAACAAAGCAAAGGGAGAACAAGCAACAGAATTGTGAGATGCACTTAGAGGAAAACAAAATTAAATTAAGACTATACAATGTGCCCACAGGGACTTAGGGAAATACAATGTGAACTAATCTAATCTACTATATACAACCTACAAACATGAGCCTTCGTCCTCCTAGGTCAAAACAAAAACCTCTTAGGTCCTTTGCATTGTGCATCGTCCTATTATTGATAGTGATAGGCTTAGGCGAGAGAGCATCTGTTTTCTGCTAAGGAGGCGTGCCTTGGTTACTTCTGAAGATTGCTCGAGGAAGCTAGTTTGCCTGGGCTCCCTTTCAATGAATGATTCCATCAAGCTGCACATAAGCTTTCTTCCTGCTTGGCTGATGTCTTCAAAGTTGAGCCAATCCCTCCTGGATTTCTCGGCGCCTAATTGCGCCCTTTGCTCGGATTGAGCCTTCTAGACTTCGGGAGGCTTGTTCCTGATGCTCGGGAAGCTCATGAACTCACAGGGCTGCCCTCGCTCATCTCGCAGTTGCTGCTTCAAGTCCAAAATGCCTTTTGAAAACAACTCTGTGATGTGCTTGGGCGTGCAAGGGTTGATAGCACTCATAGCCACAACTTCCTCTACATTTTCGTGTTGCTTCTCAGGCTCGACTGGCTGGTATTGCTCTTTCAGTTCGAATGAGCCTTTTGATGACTCGTTTGTGCCTGGATGTATGCCTAGACCCTTGTGGACTTCTTCCATCTGCCCTCAATGGCAAGATGCACTGAAGAACACACCAAAATCCTTCAATGGATAATGTAAAGCTCATCAAACTGAGTCCCATCGAGCGTGCCAAAAACTGTTGTCGTTCGAAATGTGCACTTGTGGATGGTCTGCGACATGAGAGGTTTTGCTGTAGGGCGCAGAGCGAGAATGCCTTGCGCAGGGTGCAAAAGTGTTCGGCGCTAGGCATGGAAGTGTTATTGCTCACCTGCTCACGCAGAGCATCGGTTGTCTCATCGCAACGATGGGAACGTTCCCAAGGTGTGGGACCCTTGTGCTCCTTGGGATGAACCTTCGGAGTAGGCCGACTTCCTTCTATTCTAAGTGCACCTAGTTTAAGACCAATGTGCAGACCTAAAGAGCAGAAAGGTAAATCTACCGTTAATCTAAAATAAGATTTTGCGGGAAAAGAGAGGGAGAAGGTAAGAATTTGCTAGAAAGTGAAAGGTGATGCACCAAGAATAGAGCGAGCACTTCTACTGCCTTGGACACATTACAAATCTCAGAGAACAAGACAATATCACATAGACTGGACACTCCAAATGCATAAGTGTTTCACATAGAGGCGCAGGAACGCAATGCAACATTGAGAGAGATGAAGGCTATCCATGGACAAGGCTTATGTAGACCCGTATATGCACATAAGACGACCTGCAAGTGAGTTCCAAGTTCCACACAGAAGTGCTAGGAATGGACAATGATGAGAGGGGTGAACATTACCCATAGACAAAGATCAACAAACATAAATCACACACAGAGTGTAAGAAGAATAGAGGGAGGTGAACTTAATTCTCATTAAAATGTGAGGTCCAACCAACATAAGTGCTTTTGGAGGGAAAATTTTGGCAGCGTGAGGTTGCCTAAAAAAATATCGACCCTTTTACGATGAAAGACCCGGGCTTTTTATAGGCAATGAGAGGCCCATCGGTCAATTAAAATCTTGCCCACTATCGGGGTAGTTACAATCATTAAATGCTGATGGGAGAAGTAGTTGAGATCTTTGTCAAAAGAGATCGCGTGCCCATGCTTTAACAACCTAACGATTGCCCTTGTATTTAATTTCGTTTTGACATGACTCTCTCAGACACTCAATCAGGCCTAGCTACCTCCTTTACATATGATTAACATCTGACAACCCACCTGGATTCATTTTTCGACATGGAGTTGCGCAGATTTCGTTTGGATTCTGCCATGTCATTTCTGCGTGCTAAGAGTCTGCGCAAAAGGAAGGTGTGTGCCTTTTATAATTCTCATGGTTTGATTGACCCATGTGTGCTATCTGCACCTACGTCAACTTCTACATTCTGGACACTAGTGCTTGAGTGTGCATCAGCTTCGTGCTTAACTTGCATGCCTTGGTACTTGGATGCATCCAGCGCAAGGGTGCACACTGAAGACTCTGTAGAGAATAGGTTGCGCAGTGAAGCTGCGAGTTTGCGAAGGGCACTGATGTAGAATTCTTCTGTGGGATTTTATGAATCTTAACTCTTTAGCGTCAAATCCCTTTTGATGGTTCTCACAAGTTTGTGTTTTAAATCTGGGAGCTTTCATTGGTCTGCGAAGGGAGTGGTGCACAACATAGAACACAACCTGCGATTCGTGAGAGTGCAGAAGTGGAATTCTGCAATTTGGCGAGGGAATTTTTCATTTAACCGGAAGGAGGCCTTTGAATAAGAACGTGCAAGAAGATTGAAGATCTTGGGCACACTTTTCATGATTTGGCACTGCTTCTTGCGCACTTCTTTTTGTGCAATCTCAAGACTGGGAGGTTTGTACGCTTGAACTTGCATGCCATTTTAGCTTGTGCGATGGAGGATCTCTTCATGGGGGGCGCATCGGGGACTCCTAGTGGGCGCGAATCAACACTTAGTCAATGCGTAGATCTACACTGATCGCTTTAAGCGTGGGCATGGACGGGAAGCGTCTGCGTTCAGGCTTGCTTTAAGGAATTCAACACTTCGCAGGCGCACAACCTTTTGTAGGATCCTTGTGAGTTGCGTGCAAGTTAGGGGTGACTTAGAAAGTCAACAGTAACTTCTACCAGCCAATTTCTGCCTGTGATTTCCAGAATTTGGCCCCAGCTTTTGTGGGACAACCCCTTTTACATTTTAGAGTAGTTGCAGACCGCTTAGCCGCCAGTACAACCACAGGAGAGGAATATGGTGTTTAGTTAGAAGCACCGGGAAATGCTTGTTGCTAGTAATGAGGTTAATAAAAGTAAAACCATCCAAAACAATACGCAGGTTATTGATGCAATCATGGAACCCTTCAATTGTTTCCTTCTAACCTCCTAAATGTGGCTTCAAGATCACAACTTTTCCTTCAATATCTGCATGTCTGAAGTGTTCTTGACTTCTTTTTTGCTCTCAAGCATATGTGTTGGAGCAAGGCTTGAGCCTTCTTGCACTCACTTCCTCAGGGAGCAGCCTGAAAAAATCATCTCCCAAGGATTCCAAATTGCTTTTAATACCTGTTCGGTCCTGTGAAATCTCTGGGACTATGACAACCTGACAGCTTTCAAAGGTTCAACATTGGCTATGCTAAACACTTTCTTCAACAAATGATCCGAAACATGGCCTCCATTATATGAATCCATCAGACCTTCTTTTCCTTTAGAGCTGAATGCTATGGCTTTACACATCTTACACAGTTCCCAATTCCTGCTCAAGATGCACACAAGCCACACGGATAATACAAAAACACAAAAGATGAATTTAATAATAATTGAGGCAGCCTTCATATCGGCTGCCTCTTAAATGATTATTCATTACCAAGTTTGTGAGATGTCGTAACGTATGACTTCATCTTGGATACCCTGCTTACACACCCAAACTGATGTGATATTTGGATTTAAATGTGGAGAATTGGGCTAGGTATTTTTATAAATAAAAGATTTTATTTTTTTGGATAGTAAAGCCTCCTGTTATGAAGCCCTCTCTTCATTCTCAAAGTCAGGGTGGCCTGCTAGAATTGAAGCCTGGCTTATCCGCCCCCTGGTTCGTGAGAGTAACTGTAATGAGACCAACATGCATTACGAGAGAATTTGCTTGTGAGCAAAGCTTGAGATCAGTAATAAAAATAAAGCTTGAGATTGTTATCCATTCTAATAAGAGTAAAAGATATTAACCTTTTTTCCTTGCATCTCACTTCTACTAGCATTCAATTGGGGCTCCTTAATTGAATTGTTAAATGCAAAAAGTTTTTCTTTTCTTTTTGAATTTTTTGACTATCCTCCATTTGTTCATCCTTTCCCACATTATTATAAGCAGGTACTTTTGACAATAATTCTGTCAGGTGCAGATTCTTGCATTTTTTACTGTACCAAAGCCCTCTGAAGAGAACATACACTCAGGGCACTAAGGGATCCTTTTTTCTTTTTCTTTTCCAATAGATGCAAACTGAAGCTCTTTCTAACAAGAAACTTCCTGCAAGCTTAGAAACTACCATTTTTAGCTAAGCTTGGTATGAGGAGTGGAACACCACGTGTGGAATTTAGATGTATGGATTAATTTACCTATGAACAGAAAATGTTTATTCAGCTACCATATCCACTTCAACAAGCATATACCTATGTGGTGTACAACTCAATATTCACAGGTAGCTACCATGGATACCATTAAGAGTAATTGTTAGAAGCACTTTCTCATTGAATAATAATGTCATTCAAATCTCAGCTACCAAAAATACGATGTCCAGATTATGCTTGCAATTTGAATCTCTGGATGGTCAAGAAATTTTCTTTGATTTAGTCGCAAGATTTTCTGGTGATCCGTACTGGTTTCATGTATAATTCTATATATGCAGTTTCTATCGATCTGGGACCATGTTTGTCAAATTATACCAATTTGAGCTGGTAATGTGTGTCCGAATGCACCTTTTAATCCAGAGTCTGTACCAGTAAAAACCAACTAAGGCATTTATATTGGTGCCACAGAATAAACCATCTGGAGGCCAGAAACTAACATACCTTTAACTTAGCAAAAAAGTTGTCTTGATGTATTTCTTAATGAATAAAACAAGTACATTATGTCCTCCCTTTCCTACATACATCATATAATTAATATTTAAAATGTTTGGGTTCAATGCCACAATTGTCAAATGCAGCATAAGAAGGTTTGTATGAATATGAAGAGAAATATGCTTCTTAATGAATGTGCCAAGACAATTTGTTTACCTTGATTCATGTGTACTATGGCTTGCATCTTCATGAAAGATGAAAACCATATGCTAAACCAATTATGTTTTACCTTGATTCATATGCACTATGGCTTGCCAATTCAACTATTTTGCCAGTTTCCAACTTTTGACATGACTATTGGTATTATTTTCTTCTCAAAACAACAAAACTGGAAATAATTTAAGAAATAAACAAGGCAATGCAAATAACCATAACATTTAGGATGAATTTTCATTCAACTATGATCCTACCTCTGAGTTCTCAATTCATTTTCCTTTACATTCATGTTTTCCAATTAAATTGTAAGAAGAAAGGGAGTTAAAGAATAGAGGATGTACATCCAGTGTGAAGTTGATTGTTACTGCAAGCTGCTTTAAACTTGTCAACACCAACAACGCCCCAACAGATTTTCCCCCCAAACAAATCCCAAGAGTACATTCCTTTTCCTTTGGCCTATTGAACCATTTTTGATTTTATCTATTGCTATGTGGGTGAAGAGGAACCCAAACCTGCTGTGAAAACCGAATCTGAACTGAAGATCTTGCTCAACCTAAATTTGGTTCTTTCTTACATACAATTATTGTCGCCTTTGCCCACATTTTCTGATATTCCCCAGCTGATGCTAAGTGAAGGAAAAATTGAGGTAAGGAAGGGGATAAAAGGGCAAGCTATAAAAACAAGTCTCAACTTTCAGCCCAAAACAGACGCATAAGCCAAGAGGTTCAACAAATGCTTCTAACAATCTGTAAGACAACAAATAAGGAGATGGCTAGCTACCAATAAAAACTATCCATCATTGAACTTCAGATTCTTTCACAAATCAAAATACTTCACTCTCATCTCCTCAATGTTAGGTGTAGGGTAGTACCACATTCCACTATGTCCGACTCTTAAGTAGACTAAGGGTCAATCCCCATCCTTTAGTCTGATCTGGGGTTTTAAATGCATACAATATTAATACAAGGGCTCTAAAAAACACTTGTACTTTAACTAGCTAGCATATCCACAATCAAAATCCTCTACCACATATACTGTGCAGATAGTCATTTCTGAGGAAGAAATGAAGATTATTGTCTTTTCCTTTCATCCTGATAAAGCCCCAGGACCTGATGAAGTTTTTTTCTGTCAAAGGTTCTGGGACATGATTAAATCAGATCTGCTGAATGTGATGGCAGAATCAAGGATAAATAAAAAGATGTTAAAGCATCTGAATGCAACAAAATTAGTTGTCATACCAAAGCAGCAAAGAATGAACAATTAGATCAATATAAACCCATTGCACTTTGTAATATGGTTTACAAGATCCTTGCAATTTTTTTTTTTCGGAAAAAAATGCATCTTATATTACTCTAAGGATCAGATAGTTACATCATTTGAGAATAAAGCTAACAAGAAGAATAAATGGTTACATCTTCTGAACATAATCCAACATGCTGAAACCGTGTCTTCACAAGATTATCTTTCCTTCCTAATCTAGTTTTTTGCTAGGTAGAAGGATGGAGGATAACATTAGCTTGGTACAAGAGATCATCCACTTCTTGCGTAGTCATTGGTAGTCAGGAGTACTTATCAAATGCCTTCAATCGCTGCATTTGGGAAATAATATCATCCACTATGTAGGCTTTTGGGTTTGGAGAGGAAATGAATGAATGCATTTCCAGCTGTGTCGGAACTCCTTTGTATACAATAAAATTGAATGGAGATATAAGCGAACAATTTTTACCCGCCAGAGGCTTGCGACAAGGTGATTCTTATCTCTTTATTATCGTGGGTAAGCTTTTAAGTAGAGGTATAGGAGAGTTACAAGAGAGTTAAAATTCACTGGCTACAATCGAGTCCATATGGCATAAGACATGCTAACTTTCACTTTGTTGATGATACTCTACTTTGTTCATCGTTCATTCTCAGAGAAATCAAACAGATTAGAAAAATACTAACACGATATCAAATAGCTATAGGGCTGATGACACTCTTCTCTGTTGACTATTCATTCTTTAGAGAAATCAAACAAATACTAAGATGATATCAAATAGCTAGAGGGCATCAAGTGAACCACCTTAAATCACGTCATCCTTATACAAGTGTCCATTCATAGAAGGCAAGCCATTCTCAGAGCCCTCAATTTCAGGGAGGATCCCTTGCCATGAAATATTTGGGATTTCCTCTTCAGAAACAGAATTTATGGGAAGGAGTGCTTCAACGAATGCAAAGTAAGTTATCAAAATGGACAAATAGACGATTCTCATTGGCAGGTCATATATAACTTATAAAAGTGTTTTTTCAGTTTTGGTTCCAATACACCTCCTTAAGCTTCTGCCACTACCAAAGCATGCCGAGGAAGGCCTCGTCAAAATTTGGCAGAACTTCTTGTGGAGGGGGGTGAATGTGAAATTCAAGTATCCCTTGGTTGCTTGGGAAAAAATCTGTGAACCAAAGCTTCAAGGTAGACTCAACTTCCGACACCTTCATAGGATCAGTTAGGACATTGCCACGAAATCAATGTAGAGATTATGGAAGGATCCCCCTTGAATTTGATCAAGCATAATGAATATTAAATACATGCCTGAACATACAAGAAATCTTTTACAAGTAAAATGGAGCTCCCTGACGTCAGGGACAACCAAACTGCTTCAAAAAGGATTTCATTTATTGTTAAAAAATATCACTTGGAAAGTCGGTGATGGGACCCAGGTAAAATTTTGGGAAGAAGGATGGGAGGGCCACCCGCCTCTATCCTCAACACTACTTTCTGATGTGCGAACTTCACTGCAGCAAAAGGGACTCATCTTCCTTAAGGATTATTTTAATCAAAATTCTAACTCCCAGTTGGTATGGGACATTAACAAGATCACTGAGTCAAGTCAGGATCATCCTACTCAATTAGATCAACTGTTATATCTTTTGCAGAAAATATTGGGTTTCAGTTCCATTTCAGAGGATAACATGCTTTGGCCACATCATTCATGCAGAGAATGTACAGTGTCAACTCCATATCAGGTGATTTCAGGAATGGATCAAGTATGAGATTGGAAATGGGGTACACTATGGTCCCTAGTTACATGGCCCAAAATAAAAGGCTTCTTATGGTCGTTTCTTCATGGCCCCCTGCTACTCACCACAGATAATTTACAAAAAAAGGGATGGATAGGACCTAATATGTGTCCTAATTGTTTTCAGCAACTGGAAACCATGGAACATATTTTCTCTCTGCTCTCTGGCTACTACCATTTAGAGCAGTATATCTGGTATGTTAGGGTTTACCCAAACAAAACGGGGTTGTCTAGCTCGCCCAACTCTTCGCTGGAAAGGAAAACATTTAGAGATGAAAATTACAAAATTATTAGCACGTCTTGCTTCGACTTTTATACTTTGCAATATATGGAAGTAAATAAATTCTCACATGTTTGAAAATAAGGGCCACAGTGCAGATTCAGAATACACATAGAGGCATATCCAATTTCAGATCAGGTCCACTGCTCTTATTCTGCAAAAAGAGAAGTCAGCTAATTTCTTTTCTTCCAATATGGTCGATTGTCACATTGCAAAGGTCTGGAGCATCCCCTATCACTATTATGGTTGATATTTGGTATTTCAGCGCAAACTAAAATGGGAGTTGCAGCATGAGTGATTCTTTAAATTGATTTTTGATGGAGCATCTAAGTCTAACCTGGGACCAGCAGCTATAGTGGGGGTAATTTGTGACTGCAAGGGACATTTCACCCTTGGGTACACTCAATTCATAGCCCACCAAACAAATATTTACACTGAGTTCAATGCCTTGCATATGAGATTACAAAAAGCAGTTGACTAGGGAATATTGAAATAAATAATTAAAGAGGACTCCAAATTAATTTTAAATTTCATTCACAAAGATTGATTATCCAAGGGAAATTTACCTACGGGTGGTCATTGGCAATGGAAACATATGTCGCCGAATTGGGCAAAATTTCCTCCTGAATACAGAGGCTAGTCTTCAGCATTGACCTTGTCAGCAGAACAAGGTGGTTGACAATATGGCTAATCTTGCTTTAACCAGCCTTGTGAATCATTAGAATTGTTTGCTTTGGGACAACTGCAATTTAACCTCAGTTTGCTTTGGAACAACTCCAATTGAATTGTTTCTAGCAGTTTCTGGGTGTTTTCAACAGGTTTCTGGTCCTTTTCGACACTTCTCAATAAAAAACCTTAAAAAACTTGGAAAATAAAAAATAATAATATATTTCTAAGTGTTTTATATCTTTATTATATATTTATATTTTTTAATAATTTATTGTAAGGATGTTTCCATGCTGTTTTGTTTTCAAGAGTTCTTGGAAAATCAACGTTTCTATGTTTTGGATCCGTTTCCATTTCTTGGTAACTTAGAAAGCAACGAATGATAAAATGGAAGTGAAACAAATAACCAAATTAGTCACATGCAAAACCAAATGCTTCAAACCCAAAAGCACCCTCAACAAATATATCTAGGGTCTCCCACTTCGCTTTGTCTTGCCCCTTCCCCACCACTAATAGACACGAATGGACAATTATGGAAAAAACCCGCAATTTAAAAAAAATTATGCAAACAATTCAAAATGACCCTCAATCACCATACATAACTATTATGGACATCATAAACATCACCCTAGCATCACTTTTGATGGAAGTCTAAATCTTGTTGCCCACATTAAATCTTTTGGCAACATCTACAAAGAATGCATCTTGAGCAATCAGTAGGCCGTGACAATTTTTTTCCCAAGACACTCATTGGAGATGCCCTAGAATGGCACAATGATCAATCAACTCAAACCCCACTCGATTACGAAATTCAAAGATCTTATCAATGTGTTCGACAAAGAATTCACAATAGAGAAATCGCTTGAAGACATGGGAAATTTCATCAATGCAAAACAATTAGACAAAGAAAAAAATCATGAGTTTATCAAGCATGGAAAAACCTAGGTCACAAAGCCAAACACAACATGGATGATGAACTCCTATTCAATCACTTCATAATGGCCTTACAATCTGAATGGTAGTACAATGTAAGGTCATTTGTATTTAGAACCCCAGAAGAAGCTATCGAAAAAGCTAAAAGACGAGATAAACTCATGAAAACATGTGAAACCTAACCACATCTCCAACCTAGGAGTTTTCAAAGAAACAACAAAATTTAAAGTGCCATTAGAGATGGTTTATTTTATGCACAAAACTCAAAATTTGACCCTAGGTTGACTATCAACACAATTGACGCACAAAATTTTGGAACACATACTAGTCGCCAAAGTCCACTTTTGAGAAATTGAAGTCTGGTCCCTTTGCCTCAACCTCAATCAATCCAATCTACTTGTAACCCTATGACATTTGATGAAATATTACAAATTTTTCCTTCCTCTAAACCTAGGCCTCTTGACCCTACCAAGTCTATCCCTAAAATAGTATGACCCTAACAAAGTTATGTTGGTGGTATGTGAATTGGGGGAATTTTGAGAGTTGTAGAAACTTAAAGAAATAAGCCATAGAGTTGATGATTGGAAAAGACTTTGACCACGAAGCCATCACCCACATAAGGTACAACTATTTTCTCAAAGAAAAAAAAGCTATGAAATCACAAGATAATCCAAAAGCGATCCACCAAGCCAATGCACAAATTCAAAGTATGAAGCGATTAAACCCACCCAAGAAAAGCCCACCCTTGATGTGGGGGAAAGCACTTCATAGAGGTCAAGACAAGATTACTACTGCTCAACAAATAGTCTCCAAAACCACCATGACACATGACTTTCAAAACTACCATGACACATGACTATCAAAACCAAAACTATCAGCCTAGATATTGATATCTTTCATTCCAACAAAATCTCAAATAATGAGATCTCATTGAAGAACTCAGGGATTCCCTATGGATCCTATGGGACTCATGGGAATCTAGCGAGCATCTATAGTTATTTGGGAGGCCGAGGGCAGCTCTATAGGGCCCCCCATGCTTTGTGAAATCCCAGTTTTAGAGCTTGTGCACACTTCGCTATACCATAGATCCATTCTCTTTAAGCAATTACTTGCAATGGAAGATCCGGCCAAGGATGGGGCAAATGAACAACCAAAGCCACTTGAACAACCAAGACACAATGCTAAAGCACTCTTTGTAGAGATTACTAAAGATACCTACCCTTGTCATACCTTGAGTTTTCCCATGAATTCAAATGGTCAACGATGAAATCCTATTTAGGGGCAAATGACCCTCCACTATTCATTAGTGTCCTCATACATGACATCCAAATTAAAAAGGTCTTAGTTGATGAAGGATTTGGGGTTAAAGACACCTCACTTTGGCTTATTGAAAAAATAGGACATGCTAGAGATGAACTAAAATGAACAAAGACTGAATCATTGTGGATTTGACAAAAACAATAAAAAACCTATTAGATGCATTTGGCTAACTATCAAGACCGATCCAAGGATCACATGTACAAAGTTTATTGTCTTAGGAAGACTTTGGACCCATCGCATGAGAGTCGTAGCATCATCCGAATTCTAATACCTTATATTCATTCATAATAACCAAAGAATGGCCATTGAAGCAGATCCTAATTCTTGGAGTATTGACGTACCAAATAAAATAGGAGTATATGATTCCCACTAGGCAAACCGTGCAAAGCATACCTCTACCAAAATATGGCAACATGAACCTTGATTTGCATGTCACATTAGGCGATTGAGATAATGATAAGTCAAATGGGTTGCAAAATAGAGCTAATACTTCTTATCTACCCCAATCCATCGCTAATTCACTTCCCTTTGCATTATACTGGCAGCTAGATACTTGCCTCTCAAAGATGACCTGAGTGAAAAAGAGATACCAATCAAACTGCAATGAGATTAGCTATGATGACAATGTTTTTGATTGCGATGATAATGGTGTGGCAAACCTATTCCAAGACCCAAGCTTTACTTCCTACATGTTCTTTCAGCAAACTTGCTGATAAGGAGGTGGTAAAGACACCTCAAAAGGAACTCAGGCCTAAACAAGATTGCATTCAATGATGACAAATACATAGTTGCACATGCTCAAAATAGACATTTAGAACAAGAAACTTTCCCCTGAAGAACAAGAAACTTTCAAAGCCTTGCTTTTAGAATTCAAAGACATCTTTGCTTTGGATTATGCTGATATGCTTGGAATTGACCTTGAAGTTGTATACAATATTGTCACCTATGAAAATGTAGCTCTAGTCCACCAAAAACAACACAATTTCTCCTAGCACTGCATAATGTGACTTTATTAAGCCTGTAGACTACTCTGAGTGGGTGTCCAACATTGTATGCATATGCAAAAAGGTCACTATGGTTATTCAAATCTGCATTAATTTCCAAAACATTAATGCTGCATGTCCAAAAGACAACTTCCCTTAATCATCCATTGATGCTATAGTTGTTTCTACCGCCATATATGTGAATGTTGTCTTTAATGGATGGTTTTTGTGATATAAACAAATTCAAATTGCACCCAAGGATCAACATAAAATCACCGTTACCATTGAGTGGGGCACCTATTGCCTTTTGGCTTCAAGAATGCTATGGCAACATTACCAATGTGCTATGGCAACATTACCAATGTGCTATGGCTCACAATATCTACGATTTGAAACTCAAAATTGTTAAATCCTATGTTGATGACATCCTTGCAAAATATATTCTCCAAGAAGACCATCTTGATGATTTACGAGTTATCTTCCAATGCATTCATAGATACAAAGTCTGACTCAACCCTAATAAGTGTGTTTTTGATTCACATCCAACAAACTTTTAGGGTTCATGGTTTCTAGGAAGGAACTGATACAGATCCCTCTAAAATCCAAGCGATCATTGAAATGCCACCGCCTAAATGAGTCCACCAAATTAGATATTTTTTGGGAAAACTTGGAGCCATCAAGAGATTTGTTTTTGAATTGGCATATCATGCCTATGCAATCAATACCCTTTTTAAGAAAGTTTCCAAAGTCGAGTGGACTGATGCTTGCCAAAAAGCCTTTAATGCCATGAAGAAATAATTCCTTAAGCCTCATACTTACTTCCAAGCATCCTTTGATCCTTTACACATCATCCAATCCGGTTCCACAGACACTGTGCTTGCAAAAGAGGATGAGGCTGGAAAAGAATATGCCATATGTTACGTTAGTCGGGCACTGCTTGTCTATGAGATTCATTACATGTATTTTGAGAGATTTCATTACCATATACTTCGCAGCTAAGAAACTTGGATGCCACATGCTTTATCAGATTACTTGTGTTATTGTTAGAATGGATTTATTACGTTATTTCTTTAATTATGTCCTTTTGCCTAGAGATAAATGAATGTTGCTCCTCATAAAATTTGACTAAAAAATCATTAGCCAAAAAGCCATTTAGGGGTCAAATGGGGGCCAATCTATTAGAGCCGCCCCCATACTCACCAAAAAAGCCATCCAATATGCTCTACAAGATGAAGATGTCATGTTTATTGAAGGTTTAGACTAAGTAATTTCCCTTGAAGATTATTATCATAGCTTCTTAAAATTTAGAAGCCTAGGAGTTGTTATGCCACGGTTGAAAATGCCTATGAGACTGAAGAACTGCAAGAAGTCACCATTAAATTGCATGAAGACACCTGGGCTTGCACTTTGAAGGAGCCAAATGCTAGATAGTTGTCGGGCATGCTGCAGACTCACCAACCCTTGACAACATTATCCCATTCCCATTTCAACTTAGCTTCGATGTTATCAATAGCATGGCTGAATACAAAGTTCTAATTCACAAAGCTCTAATTCTTGGAATGAAGGCTGCATTTGACATGGGCATACCCTGTCTACATGTCTTAGGTGATTCACAATTAGTTTGTTGACATGTTAATGGTGATTATCAATGCAAAAGTGACAAAATTAAGCCTTATTACGAACTCACTACAAATCTCACCAAGTTTGGCTGCTTAACCATTGAGTCTATCCTTAGAGAATAAAATTCAGCAGTTGATTCCTTATCCTCTTTTGCATCACTATTTAACCCTCACAAGGCTATACAAGACAATCAATTTCTTATCAAAATATGTGATTCCCCATATACCTTGGATTCTTCCAATGAGTCCCTCATATGCATCATAGAAGTCATCTCTTTGCACCAAAGTCCTTGGTACAAAGACATTATCCAATTTGTTGAGAACCAAACTTGTCCACCTCATATGCTGATCATAAGGAACAAGCTAGAATTTGCAAGAAAGCCTTCAAGTACACTATTATGAATGATACGCTCTATTGTTGTAGCTTTGATGGGCACCCTTATCCAATGTGTTTCTTGAGGAAGAGGTTCCCCTTCTACTTGAGCAAGCACATGGGGGCATTTGCTATGGACATTGCAGTGGGCATTCTACAGCCCACAAATTTTTTTATATAGAATACTACGGACTTACTTTGGAACACGAGTCCCACTTATTTGCCAAAAGATGCAAGCCTTACCAACTAGACAAGGACCTTATTCTCACTCCTCCCATTGAACTTCAGCCCATAGAAGCTTCATGGTCCTCCTCCATGTGAGTTCTAAGCCTTATAGGCAAGCTTCCTTGATTGCAAGATGCTCATACATTTATTATAACTGCAACTAAATATTTCATCAAGTGGGTGGAATCCATGCCTTTCACGAATATCACTAGAATTACCATTTCTTAAGTCATCCTTAATTAAATCATTTGTAGGTTCTGGCATCCTTCACACCATAGTTGCTGACAATGATGGTAATTTTAAAAACAAAGCTACGGAATACCTACGTGCTAAGTTCAAAAACACTCACCAATTTTCCAAACCTTATCATCCACAATGCAACAGACAAGCTGAAGCTACAAACAAGATTTTGAACAAATTTGTTAAGAATAACATTTGAGATTCTCATACCGATTGGCCCTTGAATCTTTATCTTACACTATGTTCATATCGTAATAGCATTCAAACTATCACTATGGAAATCCCCTTCTCACTAGTCTACAACTTTGAAGCCGTCTTACCCTCTAAAGTGGAGTTGCCTTCATTGCACGATATCTACATGACATTATCCCCAATGAGGAACTACTTGAGGCTAACCTACATTCACTTGACATGGTAGATGAGGAATGCATGAAAGCACTATAACACAATATCAACTACAAAAAGCGCTTTGCCAAGCAATAAAACAAGAGAGTCAAGCCTAGAAGCTTTGATGTTGGTGAGTTGGTTCTCAAGTAGGATTACATCCACAATAGGGAAGACAAGTATGCTCAAAAGTGGTGGGGGCCATACATCATCAAGGACATCCTCGTACCAAGCACTTATCGGCTAAGATGCAAGAAATGGCAGAAACAGTGGGTTTTTCCAAAATGGTACCACAGCCCGGGTACTGCTGTGCCATTTCTGACAAGTACCTGGACGTTTCTAGGGCATATCTGGGGCATTTCTGGTACCTATAAAAAAACTTAAAAATGGTTTTCAAATTAAAAAAAGACCATAAAACTAACTAAACTCACCTGAAAAACCTAATTTTAAGTATGTTGAATGTTCTGAATTTTTGTGAATGCTATATTTTTTTAAGTGTTTTATCTTTTGTGTACTAAAACTGAGTATTATGCATTTTTTAATAAATATTTATATTTTTTATACTTTATTGTATGGACGTCTCTGTGCTGTTTCGTTTCCAAAGGTTCTTGGAAAATTGGTGTTTCCATGTTTCGGATCTGTTTCTGTGCAACATAGCTTATTGGCTATAGACAAACTACAAACATATCTTCTGGACTTTGTGGAGCCAACTAATGCTCAATTTTTGAAAAAGTATTACGCTTGAGATAAGTACATTTTGATATTTAATGCACTTTGTGAGGCATTGCTTTCAGGCTTCAGCATCTTAGATGCATATTAGACTAGTTTGCATCTCCACTATTCACATCTCATAACAATTATATTGTGTCAATGCTCAATAATATTAAGCTTCAACACTAAGAATTTGCACCTTGTGGGTTCAATTGGATTAGTTGTATGGATCCACTAGAATTAAAAAAAAAAAATTGTCTTTTGTTGGTCATTGGGATCTAGTCTTGTGGGTCCAATTGCTTTTTGATTTGTTGACATTTTATAAGAAAGGTAATTACCCCACATGCAAAAATCAGAAGAGCTAAATTGGGTTAAGTGTTATAAATAGACTCTTGAGAGTGGAGCAAAGCATGTTTTGTGAAAGTAGGTTCTTGTGCACAAGTTTGAAGGTTGTGTTGGGCCAAAACAACATCCATACTGTCCTAAATTCGGCATGAGTCAGCAAACAAACCCTCTCAAGAAAGTCATTTTTCTGTTATCTACTTTCCTTTAATATTAAAGTTCTGTTCTCTTTTCAGTTTAAAAAAAAATCGGTTTCAGAGTTGAGCCTTGTAGTCTTTGCAAATTCTCAGTTTCATAGTATCATTCTAAGCCGTTAGACGCTATAGCAGATTTATAAATATTTCTATTTTAGTTTCGATTTTAGATTTTGAAGTTTCAGACTTAGGATCTATAGCAGAAAAAATGCAGTACTACTATTTTGTCTATTTACAGACCTAGGGTTTGCAGCAGCAGTCAGCTATTTGTGGGTTCACAACAGTGGTATCAGAGCCACTTTCTTGGTCTTGTGGGACAGCACCAACAATGGACTCTTCTCTATAATCCCATCGGAATAAATGAAAGAAACCGTGCATGAGACGAGCCAAGTTGTTCGTTCATTGATTGTGCTCATGGAAAGGAGGGGAAGAGGAGATGGGAGTGGCATAGAAGATGAAGGGTGTATAGGAGACCATGAGACTTGAGAAGAGAGGCTAACTGGCACGAGGGAAAGCAAAACCCTTTTTTGGTAAGGTGAGTTAATAAAAAAAAATTAGAAAAATAAGAAAACCAAGAAAAAAAATCGTATAAATTAGAGGTTGTTCAGAAAATTCTTATTTCAATGTTTGATGGGATCAGGGAAGAGATTATATCCAGGGCTTGGATGGGGAAGTTATATTGTTTCTTTCGGATGAATCGTAAGGAGGACTTTGGAGTAATCCAATTTGCCACCTTACACTTTGACGGGCCTGCATTTGATTGGTGGCAGATGGTTGAGCGCGAACAAGAATGAGGATAATAGACGTGATCAACTGGAAATAACCACACGGGACCAAATCTACACAACATTTTATCATACTTTTGAGGCCCACGTACAAGAAGATTACATCTTGGTTCTCAAAATAATAAGCAACAAGGAATATTGACATACTATTCTAAATTTCTAGGGAATGTTGCTAAGCTAGCTTGTTGATGGATTTAATCTCTTGGCAAAGGGCAGTCACTATGTATATTGAGGGATTGAAAGATTCCAATAGAAGGTATGTCAAGTCTTTGAAGCTTGTCACTCTTGAGGAAGCCATCGAACAAGAAAAAGCCTATTCAGAGGTGGTTAGGACTAGATTTACAGTAGGAATGAAATATTCCGAGCCAATTTTTTTTTTTGTTTTTCAAATTACAAATACAAACCAATGCACCCGTTAAGGTTAGCAGCTAAACCCAAACGATGCTGAAGCAACTCTAACAAGAATGTACACCAGGATCTCGATGTGGGTAAGGTGTGAGCATTGGTCAGAGGATCTTAGTCAAAATGCTTATGCAAGAACTCTAACCAAGAATGGCGCCGATGATGGCGAGCATATGGTCAGAGGGTCTTCTAGACTAAGTACTGAAAGGGAACTCGACACCAAGTATGTGCTACCCAATCCAGGATGGAGTTGAGGCGACCATATGGTGGAGTATTACAAATTACAATGCTTGAAAGAAATAACTGTGATGCTGAAAGTACTCAACACCCAGAATGTGCTTTCTAACCCGGAGTGGGAAAGTAGCTACTATAGGGCAGAGATAGAGTAAATACAATAGCAAATATTGAAAGTAGAGTTGAGCATTACAATTCGATAGAGCAAGATCATAAACTGCTGTCAGTACTACTGCCAACTTACAATATGTTAGACAATGCCTTGCTATCAATACAATCGAAAAGTAATAGAGCTGCAACAATATTTATAGGATTCTGTTCAATGAAATAAGAAGATTAAATCAGAAACTGCAATGTTGAGGCCAACCTGATAATCTGATTTTTGATAGGCTTTATTCCTTGAGCACGAACGGCAGCCCTGAAACTCACATATTCATTCACAACTTGTTCCAAACTTAATCAAATCTCATGAGACGGATTGCATAATGATCCTAGTATGATGGCGAACCAATTAGAACACTGAAAGCTGATCAAAACCCTCTATTTAATTGATGCACAGAAATCAATGCAAGGGCAAATGGTACAGCCCAGCAAGAAGTTCGACCTCTCCTTAAAAATCCAAAGCTTTACTAAAAATTCTACAAACTGGAGAAAAGGGTCGCCCCTACCAAACAGAGAGAAGTAGACAGTACCTAGAAGGATCTTTTTGGTATTTTTTGAGTTGTGAATTAAAACATCAATCTGCTGCAAACTAAAATGCAATTTTGGAAAAAACTCTAATATGTAAAACTGAACTAAGCCAAAAGCTAACTACAATGCATAAACCCCAATGTAAACTCACAAACTAGACTATATCACCACTAGTCGCTATTTTTCAAGCGAGAAGCAATGCCAAGCTAGGAGGCATACATTCCTCGAAGCAATCCCAAGGCCAATCCGGTAGCATAACATTATCAAGATTTCTCGATACCGAAATGAGAGCACTCTTCCTCCTTTTATACTTTTCCAACTGGGAGTCTCTAAAATCCTCTTGCATATGGGATAAAACATGAGAGGGAAAATAATATAATCCTCTTCAATTCTTTTTCAACCTCAACATTAAGTCGTTGAGCCTAGGCACCAAGGTCCAAAATTAAATAATAATGTTTAATTTACGGACTTTAAAACGGAGGCCAAGATGATGTCGGAAACCAATGATCTATAGCTCGTTGGAAAGGTCTTGACAAGACGAATCCAACCCCACTCTTAAAATCCCGTTCCGGTGCCAATCCCGAACTTACTAAAAATAGTAAATTCCTGAATGTTGAGAAAACACATTCCTGCGAAGCTCTCTGAAAACCCCAGAAAGAGACCAACAACCAAACCACATCCCAAGAACAAAAGCAACCACCAAAACATGAAACCCCAATTTCAACCTCCGAGTAGCCTACGGGTCTCCGGAATAGGCCAACAGTCAACTGTAAAAGATCAAGCTGGAAAACGGAACATTACAAGGAACTACCCCCAAAATCAGCCTGGCAGCAAAAGAGAAATAAAAAGGTAATGTAAAAACTATTTCCCCCTTTAATTTAGTTGCTGGACAGTCAAAGGGAAGAATGGTAGACTGTGCTGTCATTGCTGATTAATGCTCCAAGTGACTTTGTTTTAATTGTAAAGAGGTATGGTCAAAGGGACACAAGTGTAACTCTCGAGGAAGGATTCATATGATTAAAGTTGTATGAAGAAAATAAGGAAATAGCTGAAATTGAACATGAAGAAATAATAGAAATGGAAGAAAACACCCACACAGTGGACCCATATCAGCATGAAATACCAACTATTTCACTTGCTTCCATGATGTGAATCACCAAATATCAAACCCTAAGAGTCATAGTCAAAGTGAAGGGAAGAACTGTAGTGACCCTCATCTATTCTGGGAGCACTCATAATTTCATAGATGCAAAATTGGTGACATCTACAGGTCTGAAGGTTGTTACATTACAAAAGTTTCAGGTGTCAGTGGCCAACGACAATATGATGGCATGCAAGGGAATGATAGAGGGCATGAATTAAAGCTAGATAACTATGAATTAATTTCTGATTTCCATGTGGAAGCTCTAACAGGGGCTGACGTGGTTGCAGGAGTGCAATGGACGAAGACCTTGGGTGAATTTTGGATGAAATTTGATAAATTGTACATCAAATTTGAGGAAAGGCAGCAGCTGATTACATTTAGGGGGCTTCCAACAGCTGCAACAAACTGATTTCAGCTCACAATATGGGCAAACAGCTTGCAAAAGGTGAATAATGTTATATCTTTCAATCTAATTCTATGCAAGGCTTGCATGTTACAGTTGCAGCAGCTGATTGATTAATATTTAAATGTTTTCAAAGACCTGCCACCCGGGTAACCTCCGGATAGAGGGCAAGAACACATTATCGCGTTGGAACCAGGTTCCAAATTGGTTATTGTTCTTCATAGGTATTTAAAGTTATTCAAGGATGAAATTGAGAAAATAGTCCAAGCTTTATTGCGTATGGGCCATATAGCACCTAGCAAGAGTCCTTTTGCCCCTCTTGTAGTCTTAATAAAAACGGAAGTTCCTTTTGTATGTGTATTATCTACAGGGAATGGAATAAAAAGACCAAGAACAGATTTCTGATTCCATGCATAGATGAACTGTTGGCTGAGCTACATGGGGCAGCTGTGTTTCCAAAGATTGATTTGAGATATTGTTACCACCAAATAAGGGTGAGGGAATTCGACTGGTTTAAGACTATTCATAACACATTATGACCACATTGGATTTTGGGTGATGCCTTTTGGGCTAACCAATGCCCTAGCCACATTCCAAGATACAATGAATAGAATCTTCAAAGTCCTATTTGAGGAAGTTTGTTCTTGTTTTATTTGATGAAAGCCTTGTCCATAGCAAAAATAAGGAGGATATTTTGAATTTTTTTAAAACTGTTTAAGAAATCTTGAGCTTAAACTTATTAATTGCAAAGGAATAAAAATGTGACTCTTCAAAGAACAAGCCTGTTTATTTGGGACATATATATAGGAAAGAGGGAATAAAGTTTGATCTAGCCAAGATTCAAGCTATCCTTAATTGGTGAACTCCCAAAAAATGGACTTAGTTGTGAGAATGTAATGGGCTGTGAAGTTTTTATAGGAGGTTTGTTAAGGGTTTTGGAGGTTTCATGGCACCTCTCACTGATCTTACAAAAAGAGACTAGTTCAAATGGACAAAGGCAGCAAATGTTGCACTCCAAAATATGGAGGTAATGACTTCTAGCCTTGTACTTGCACTTCTGAATTTTTCACAGCCCTTTATAGTGGTGGCATGTGATGCTTTAGGCATAGTCAATGGGGCTATGCTCATGCAAAATCAACGACCTATTGCTTTTGGAAGCAAAATATTGAATGAGAAGAAGAATCTGCTATGCATATGATAAGGAAAGGCCTTTTTCATGCCATTGAGAAATTCAAGTCATATTTTCTAGGGCAGCACTATATAATCTGAATAGATCATCAAAGTCTGAAACATATATTGCCTCAAAAGAATCTGAGTGAACAAGAAGCAAAATGGATAAGCAAACTACAAGGTTACAATCTCATTATCCAATATAAGAAGGGCATAAATAATGTTGTTTTTGGTTCCTTATCAAGTCTACTTGAGTTGCATGCAATATTAGTGGAAGAACTAGGATGGAAGAAGTATTGGCTAAATAAGCAAAAAAATGAGATGGCGACTGCTATGTTGCACGATGCAAATAAATTCCCAAGGGGATAATAAGTATACTTCTTTAGGTGATTTGATTTTTTATAAAAATTACAATATCTTGTACCCCATTCTAAATTTAAACGAAGGTGTTTGTTCTACGAACTACACTACTAAAGGAACATCAATTACATAATAGTAAATACATATCACAATGTAGCATAAAAGAAGATGAGAGTAATAACAACTTTATTGCATATAGATAGTGCTCAATACAAGTTGTTTGGTACAGGGAGGACTTGTTACATAACACCCTTACTGATGCAGGATCATCCAGGGCAATGAGCAATCTTGCATCAACCAAAACATGGGCTGAGATTTGTGTATGTTTGTGCGCTTGTGTGCATGTTTGTGCGGCTTGTTGGCCATTTCAACAATGTTGTGCACATTGAAGATGATCAACAACAGTGCAAGGAACATCATCAAGACTCCAACATATTAGTAAAGTCAAGTGGAGCTGGTTTTAGCCATTTCCTAGAGGGAAATTTTACCTTTCTTTGAGGGTGGTGAAACCACATCTTAATGCAGGTGGTGGTTTCAAAACTACTGGTCTGCATTAACCATTGGTTATGTAGCCGTAGGTCTATAATAACCGACAGTTTTGTCCACGACGAAGTTGAAACTAAAGTAACTGTGCAAATCATCATTTTTTGACATATGGACTGGTTTCCAAGATGGAGGGAGCTTGAAGAGTCACTATAGAATGTCAAAACAATCAAGTGAGATTCATATGAAGTGGTGGGATATGAGAAGACTTAGTTAGAGAGGTAGCTTCAATCAATTCCAAGTCAAAGAGAGGCAATGGAGAGTAAACTATAGACAAAGAAAGAGAGAAAGAGAAGAAGCTTGAGGAGCTTGCTAGGGTAATGTATGTCCAAAATAGAGTTTAACTAGTCCATGAGTGACTGAAATTGAGTATTCTTCTTCATAGTTCTGTGAGGGAAGTATATGTTAAGGACATCTCTGTAATCTTTGTCATTTGTTCAATAAAGGGAGTTTTTTGGGTTTTTGGGTTTCCAAGTCTGAGTCTTGTGTCTGGCTGTGTGTGTTCATTGGTGAATGTAAGTCTTGGCTAGGGAGTAATGCAACCATTCATTTGGCCCTCTCATTCTCGTTTGTATCACTTATCCCAACATACATAATTCTATTTATATGACATGACCCAACAGTTTTTTGTTAAACACAATTGTCAAAACTGAACATAACTAAAGAGTCATTACAATACTACCTAAAGATGACCATACAATCATTAAGAACATAATGTTGGCTACCAAAACATATAATTAATAATACCTTGATAACAATGACAATGCTAACATGACGGTCCACATTATCCCCCCTTTTAAAAAAAGTGGAGTCCCGTTCGACACAACCTAGATAGAACATGAGAAAAATGATATTGAAGAGGGAAGACGGAGGACATTCTTGAAGGAGTTGCAGCTGTTGAAAAAGTACAAATACCCATCTTGGCTGAAAAATTTGTGCTAATTTTTTTTTTAAAGAAAATCCACAAAGCCAATAACTATTTGTATTATTGTCTTTTTCTCTTTCTTTAAAAAATGCTTCAATTGCTGTGAATGTGAAAGACGTCAAGCTCAAGAGAGACTCAGGTGTACAACAAGGAAACAAAGGTATGTAAATAGCTGTATGAGGCTATATAATATGGAGTGTGTGATAGATAGCAGAGAAGCTATACATATCTATAACATAACAATTAAGGCCGTACAACAACTGCATGAATGGAATAAAATATATGACACATTGGGAGAAGCATACATGTGATAAGGACATACAACCATTGAGTAGAGGGAAAAGAAAGGAAATTGGAAGCCATACATTGTAGTAGCAGGAGTGTATGTTAGGGAAGAAGACTGTAGAGGGACATACCTAGCAAAGCAAACCAAAAAAGGGCATATGATTTGGTTTTACTGTTGGGCATTCAATACGGTGGTGCACGACTAGATGTTTTGAGGGTGGTCGTATAACAAGAGACCATACAATCTATTAAACGGCTGAACATAATTTTTCATTTGAGCATACAGTGTAACCTTTTAAGGGAGGGTGTGCGAGTTGGAAGCATGTGGTTTTATTTTTTCCCGTTCGTAATGATTTTCAATTGGAGTGTGCAGCCTCAAAGCATGCTTCTAGAATTCCAAAGAGGAACGTAAAGCTTGGTCGTATAGCGAACATGGCAATCACTGGATGTACAACTAAGTTCTGGTAGGGTTCGATGATGGACAATGTAGGGTTGCATATGTGTGGCCATAGGGTGAAGCACACCCTTCAATTTGGGCATACAGTCCCTAGGGTGTATGACTTGTCTTTTGTTTTTATTTGACTTTTATAATTATCACTTAATTTATTTCTTAGTTTTCCTCAAACAATTGTAATTTTTGCTATACCTTTTCTTTTTGCTTGATGGGTCCCGCTAATACTTTGCCATTCATACATAATAGCTCAATATCAATCTTATTAATATTTTCTATCTTCAATGAATATAATTTTAAGTTGGACCCGCTCATTGCACCCATTGCGCCTTTACACCCTATACCATCCAAATCCTCTAGTTGCCTCACACAATTATTCATTATTTGATAGAATTCAAGTGTCCATAGCTAGAGTACTTTAGATTTTCTTGGTTGTACTTCCCATCGACCATTAATTTTTTAATATAAATACTTTGGGCTTTCAAATTCTTGTACCTTAAACATATATCATGCCTGTGCTTCCTTTGTATTGTTTAACATACCCTCAATTTAAAATTTATGCACCACAAGTTTTGTTCGCGACAACACCTCCTTTGTCTCGATGTAGCCTTGGTCGGCCAATATGCCATGACTCTCTGTTCATCTAGGGAAAGCATATTTGCATCCAACTGTAATTTAGAATTAGGTCATGCTTAAGGAGGTTGCCTTCCATTGTAACTTTATCCTTAGACCTCACATTCATGCTCATTATAGCATGCTCTTTGAACTTCATTACGGCCACACTTTCAAAATAGTGGGCCAACTTGTCAACAAACGCTGCATCCTTGATGTTGTATTTGGTAAACCCGCGTTCGTAGGCTGATTGTGACATTGACGGTTCAAAAGGATTTGGCATCTCCAAATTCTGTTTCTGACCATCTCTTTGCAAGCCTCCATCGTATATCTCCATAATTTCAATTCTATTGCATTTTGGTTGGAACACTTAATATTCTTCTCGAGAGAACTCATCTCATATTTGGAGCACAATCGTAAGTCCAAGAGGCCTTCATCGTTTAGCTCCTTAGTATCTCGATTTCCTTCTACCTAGCATTCTTCATGGTTCAAGTTCAATGAGTCGGATGAGCTTGCTTCCTCATTGATTTCTTAATTCTTCAAGTCGGTTATATACTTCTAGCCTTCATTGTTTCAGTTATGGTTAGCTTTTGTGGTTATCTACCAACCCCAACCCAATAATGCATCATAGGCCTTCGTCAACACAAGACGACGAAAAAATTTAGTATAAAGGGTTGGGTTCCAATAATTACCTTTTGAGCCACAAGAACTCCCAATGCATTTTATACCTTATTGATTGACTCCCGTCAATTGGAAAGTCGACGACCATATAGTGGGCTTCCCAAGACGATACCAAGTCTCCACTAGAAGAATGTTCATCAACAATTGTATTTGTCAAATTCTTCTCTAGGATCTCCATATGCACGAATGTTGGCTGTTGGGCTATATTCATTGCTAGGAGCATATGATCAATCACTTGATCGCCTAACAATGGCGGTTTGACTATGGATTCATTATTCTGCTTCTTTCTCTCCCCATCAACTGACGCTACACCATTTGACGCTAGGTGTGTTCTATGCTTCATGCTAGGGCCAATGTCTTGTAAGGTAATAATTATAGCATCCTTGAGTTCTAGAATGCTTTGCAATAGATCAACTACCTTCATAGGTACAACGATCTGAAAGACTTGTTTTGCAATAACTTTGTTAGACACGAGTCTGCTTGTCACCATACTTGTATGTTCATGTGACTGTTGTTGTTCTACAACCATTTCCCTCTCAACTTCCACCCTTTGGCCAATTTTTTTATTTGTTTGTGGGTCAGGGTAGTTAGCTTTCTTTGCTTGGCTTTGGTGATTGCCATAATCGTGCCCGTGGCACATCAATCATGGTGACGTTTGTTTGCTTTGGACATTTTTTATTGTTATATTCTTCGGGCCCATATCATTTACAAATAAGTCTAATGTTATTTTGATTGATAGGGAAATCTCTTCCAATATGGCCCCACTCATTGCACTTCTAACACTATACAATTGGTTGTCCTTGGGAGTCGTATTGAATTCAATTACCACCACAACTATTATTCTGATGTCGGTAATTATTTGGCTTTGGAGGCATGGTGGGGAGTGTTGATTGATCCCCTTGTGTGATAAATACTTGGGCACTCTTATAGTACAATGTCTACAGACAATCCTTGACTGAATGCCCTATAACTTGAAAAATCTCAGAAAACATCTTCTTTGGAAAACTAGCCTTGGTATGCCCCTCTGTCATGCAATCCTTGCACCAAAGGTCATTTCCTTTCTCCTTGGTGTCCTTTTATAGTTCCTTCATCGTTTAGAGCATGTCCCTTCAAAGATCTTGAAACGATCTTGGTTCACTGTCATTGGAACTAGAGTTAAATTCTTCACTCCTTAAGTGTGAGGGTGTCGTATTCTCTCTTTCAATATCCATCGATCGATTGTATGCATCTTCGCAAGGTGACGATGGGACTATCTTCATCTTCCTCTATACTAACCTTTCAATGAACCATCGCTTCTTTAAGTTTTTGGCTAGTTCTTTTTCAAGTTTTCCCAACAGTTCTTTGAGGCTTCTATTATAGGCTCGTACATTCTTGTGTTTACTTTTCCGGGAATTATAGATCTTGGTGATAATCTTGTTATCTCTCAAGATCTTAATTTCCTTCTCGAAAGCTTTCCATAGTCTCCCCCATGTTGCATTATAAGTGGTTGGCGCATATATGTACCAATTGATAGCCACTTATCGAAGTGTGGAAGGAAAGCAACACAACCAATGGCACACTTGTTTGTTTGCCCATTGGCAGTCCACATTTTGATGCATGTTCTGCAATGTCACATTCAATCTTTAGATCCATCACCAATGAAATTTGGCAGCTTCTACTTTTCTGGAGATGTCTTTAATGGAGTTGGAGTGCCCATGGTTGTGAGCACTATGTGCTTCTGACATGGCTCTTTAAATACAATCTGCTCCTCAAGAAGGTCTATGTCGGATGTTCCTCTACTCTCTCAGTACTGTGGGACACGTCCCTATACTCGACCCTTCTTTTGGCAGCAATTCCCACACTATTTTGCTCACTTTCAGGTTCCCTTTTTGTGCTACTCACTAAAACTTGTCATTTTGGATACCTAGGTGTTTTTCGCTTTGTGTCTTCAATAAGAAGGTCTTCAATTCCACGAATATTTGTCTTGCACATGGCTCGTTTTTCTTCTATGAAGTTGTTATTGAACCCTGTCTTTGAATAAAGACTTCCCTTAGAAAGAGAGGGCTCAGTCGAAGCCTCATTGGATTCAACAAACTCTTCGCTTGATTCTTCTGCAACACCCCAACCTAGCCTTATTAACAACATCTGCACTTCCTTCGGAATGGGTAATTGTCTGGGAATCTTTACCCACTCCTTACTCGTGAGTGGCATAGGGTCCACTAGCTCTGGCTGAACCTTTTCTTGGTTTTGACTTTGGCTCTAGTTTTGACTTCTACTTACACTTTGACTCTTGATTCTGCTCCGTACTTCTCTTGATGTATTTTTAGAATTGGTTGCCTATTGCTGCCTTTGTCGTCTTTCTTTTTGTTCCAGCAATTGATTAGACCATCAATTTTTTTGGTCTACTCCTGGACTGTGTTGTCTTCTTCTCCCGCCTTTGTTTGGGGTTAATGGCATTAATTATTTCTCGTATGGTGTTAGCCGTCTTCTTCTTGATGAGACCTCTCTTCATACCGTTGCTGAATCTTTTGGTATTATGCTTTGCAGTTATTTTCGGCATGAAGATTTATAAGATAATGTAATGCCTCATTGTCAATGATTATTGTCGGCCAACTCTTGCTTTTGACCCGACTTTACATTGACTTGACTTCATAAAGGCAACGACACCATAAGGATTGTTATACAAACTACACTACCAAAGGAACAACAATTACAAAGTTGTAAATAGATACCACAATTTAGCATAGAAGAACATGGGAGTAATAACAACGCCAATGTCATATAGGTAGGGCTCAGTCCAAGTTCTTTGGAATAGGAAGGACTTGTTACACAATGCCCTTACATTGACATACATCGTTCTATTTATATGACACGACTATGGTTGTCAATTAAACACAACACATTAATAACCAAACATAACTAAAGAGAGTCATTAATACTACATAAAACTGAAAATACAGTCATTAGCAACATAAAAACATCGACTACCAAAACATATAATTAAGAATATGCTGATAACAATGACGATACTAACATGACAATCTACAAAAGGCACTAGACTAATGCCATTTCTCACCTAAGGCTGGTCACATTGGCTTATTTAAGACCTACTACAACATAAGAAGAAATTTTGTTTTCGAGGTGACTGGAAGCTGTAAAAGATTTTGTGGCTTCATGTGAAACGTGCCAAAGAAATAAAATAGAGAATATGAGAATCCCATGTTTGTTATAGCCCTTTCCCATTCCTTGTTGGCCTATCATAGGTGGGAGGGAAAAACTCAGTTTATGTAGTGATTGATCGGTTGACAAAGTATGCCCATTTTCTTTATTCCATGAATGCTGCAGACATTGATAAAGCTTCTCGAGTTTCTGAACTATTTATGGAGCATATTTATAGGCTGCATGGTATTCCTGGTATGGATCCACTTTCTTTTTGGTTTATTAGATGTAATTTTTAACTGTCTTTTGTTTGTTGGTGGGGCATAGTCTTGTGGGTCCAATAGCATTTTGGTTTATTAGATGTACTTTGTGTAAACAAAATAATTATACCACATGCAAAAGGCAAAAAAGATAAAGTGGGGAAAATGCTATAAATAGACTCTTGAGAGTGAAGCAAAGCATGTTTTGTGAAAGCAAGTTCTTGTGTACAAGTTTGAAGATTGTGTTAGACCAAGGTAATGCCCATAATATCCTAGAGTCAGCCCGAGTCGGCAAACAAACCCTATTACGAAAGTCATTTTTCTGTTATGCACTTTCCAATAATATTAAAGTTCCTTTCTCTTTCTAATTTAAACAAAAAACAGTTTTAGAGTTGAGCTTTTGCAGTTTTTCAGAATTTTCAGTTCATGTCATCATTCTCAGTTATTAGATGCTACAAACAAATTCAGAAACATTTTATTTTAGTTTCAAGTTTAGATCTTGAAGTTTCATGCTTAGGGTTTGTAGAATAAAACAATTCCAAAACTACTTTTTTTTTTCTATTTTCAGACCTAGGGTTTGCAGCAGCCTTCAGCTACTGTTGACTTCACAACACACTTACTCTCATAGGCATTCTTGCTCATCATCTTAGCTTTCATGTTTAGCTATATATTCATATCAGTTGCATTCTACATTCAACTTTTGTATTCTTAGACCTGCATTCTTAATCGCGTCTTTCTATTGTAGTTACTTTTCAATGGTTACCTTCAACGTCTTAAAGTCTCACACCCATATCAACTTCTCAGCTTTACCAAAACTGTTTGCTATCTTCTTAGCATCGCAGTCAGCTTTCCTAAGTTTTGATATCGTTTTTCAACTCTAGAAATTCCCTTGAGCCTTCTTGACTATGGCTGAAATTGTCCCTTTTACATTTGGTCATGACCGAAGGTGTGGCTTTGTATTCCAAAATCAGCCAAATCTATTACAACAACATTTCTAAAGTCTTTCTCATGCATATGATCCATCTTCCCCCTCATGAGTTCAGGTCTATCTGTCATTGTATCTTTCTTCTTTACGTTGTTGTTTACCCTAATTCTATTTTTAACACAAAAGAGGTATAAACATGTTGCAAGTAAATAGATTTAAGCATATATGACTAAAATATGTAATTAGGATCTATCTAAGAGGCTAAATAATGGAAATAAGCTCAAGTGTCTATCTAAGAGGTTAAATAATGGGAACAAGCTCAAGTGTTGCAAATGAAAGCTAAAGTAAAACAATGAATTGACATAGGTTAAGAATCGATCACATCTTGGTTGTTCTATAAGTCTGAGTTTGTATTCTGAGTGTGTTGATTGTGTTTGACTTGCTCTTGAGTTTTGGGCCCTGTGGACCTCTTTGGGACGAACCCATACCTGTATGAGCTTATTCTGTGCAAGTGTGACTGTTACAAGCTCGACCGCTTCGTTCCTATCCATGTGTCATCGGTGTGTCTCTTGTTGCCGGGTGTGTCCATGTAGGGCTTTCTAGCATCCATGCACTATGTCCTGATTGCTATTGTACCTTTGCTTCGTAGATGTTTAGGGCATAATATGTTGTATCGCTGAAACTTCACTTTGACCTAGCTTACACACTCCAAAACAAAAAAAAAAAATGGAGTCGGGCAACTGTTGAAGCAAGGTTGCAAACTATGTATCACGTACGCTTGAAATTAGACTTTCACGTAGTTGTTAGAGTGTGTGAATAGAATAGCTTGAGTAAGGGTTTCAACCTCCTCTTCCCTAGAAATGATCAATGTAACTACTGAAGTCTAATTACCCTCCTTTGGCACAAGAGAATTTGTAGAGAGGCTAGGATAGATAAGTGTTGTAAATTTGTATGATTTGATTCAATGAAACATCGCTTGAATGGAGAAGCTTGGCTCTAGGCTTGACCCTTGGGATAGTAAAGTGTCGAATGTTTGCCTCCTTTCACTTGATTATTAATTCTAATTGTCAAATGGCTTGGCAAGGCCTTGTATTTATAGGATGATTGAGGATAACTAATGTGCGTTGGCCAACTTTAGAAAATACAAATGGGAAGGGTTAAAGCTCATGACCGATGGTAATAAAGAGATGGACCCACAAAGCTAAAAGAGACAAACCCATATGGGTACGGGTTTGTCCAGGACGGGCCCATTCAGCCACGGGTTTGTCTAGGAGATAAGTCAAGCTTTGTTTTCGAGGCAGGGCTGGTTAGAGAATAAGATGTAGTCCAAATGTACTAATGGATACCTTTTGGATAAGCATTGAGGTGCCTTTAAGCTCTATGGACCAAATATAGACTTATGTGGGGTAGGGCCACCCTAACAATAGGTTAAAAATGTGTAAGTTTGCCAATAAGGATTTTGTGCCAAATTTGGGTGTCTACATAATGCCCCCACTTTGACATGTATATGTGAGTGAAATACATGTATGCGTGAAAGTATAAATGTCAATAATTTGAAATACGCATCTTCACTTAGGGAAGAATGAAGGGGGTTTGGACCTTGCTCTTACTAAGTTTCCATCCACAATTGATTAGCTGATTTACTTGAAACAAGTTCCAATTGTTACAAGTAGTTAATTTACTCATGATATATTTTGAATATTTTGTAAATGAATTTCGAAATTAGCTCTCGAAATTGAAATGAAGCATAGGAAAGAATATAAATACACCTAATGGGTATAATGAAGGGTAGAATAAAAGCATAGAGAGAATTGAAAAATTGGAGAAGGCCCTCCGACTGCAAATGGGTATAATGAAGGGTCTATTTAATGAAAACAAGAAGCTAAAAAAAAACTTCAAGGAGATGCAGGTGCAACTAGATAAGGAGAAAGCCACCAACAAAACAAAGCTTCAAGAAGATGTAGTTCATTGGGACTTATTCCAAGACATTTGTTAGATTGGAGAAGACATGGGTAATGGTAACATGTTGGAGAGAGTGGAAAACGAAGTGTACTTTGTCAAAGGGAAAGTGGAGCAGGTGATCTCAATTAGTAAGGCTACCATAAAGAATGACACCTCAAACATTAAGACCTTACAAGAGAATTTCAAGAAGAAGAAAGAAAGGGATCCTCATGAAGGTTCTAGTAAGAGAACGGGGGGTAAGAAAAGGAAGCAAGAAGAGGAAACGAAGATGACTGAGGAGGTATCCTTCGAAAACCAACTGCAAGCGTTTAAGGAAGACTGGGAAGCAGTGGAGAGTCTTTATGATCTTGCTGGCCACTAACTCTTTCTTCTACTTTTATCTGGGTTCTTGGCACCTTTGTTGACGCTTTGCTGACCGGAAGAGGTCTTTTTGTTGATGTGCAATTGTAGTTTGGTCTTTGTGGCACTTGCATGGCTTGTTTCTTGTTTGCTTTTTGTTGTTTTTACTGCCATACTCTATTTTTTCTGGTCTTTGTAAAAGGGTATGGGCACTTTCAATACCCATCTTTTACCAATAATTTAAAAAAAAAGTAAAAATACAAATCCACCTATTTGGTATTGCCGCCAAATGCCGACATAATTTTTCTATCTCTAGACTTTTTATGCGTTGAAAACATAGCCCAACATTTTCTCACGGGTGGTGTCAATAGTGTCCAATGCACACATCCTAGACTTTCGAAAAATTCTTGAAACATAGCCAAAACACTCCTCTGGGAGTCACCAACACCCAACCCACTTCTTGATCAAAGAAGTAGATAAATTAGCTCATCTTTGATCATTTCACTTTTTTCTTGAATTTTGAAAATGCCTTTATATATTCCCCCATTTTGAGGTGAGGGATGAAGACCCTATTGTTGTAATCACTTGTCTCAAAAGAATCATGTTAAAAGCACTATATGCTAGGAAAAATAATTTAATCATCACATATTGTTATCCAAAACATATGTAATTGAAATTTGCTCATCATATGCCATAAAACTAAATTTGCCAAAGCATGTTATTATCTACACTTGGAAATTGTTTTTGATTTTTACAATTAACATATCATTTGAATTTTGTATTGGCATCCAATCATGCCATAATAGATCATGTTAAGTTCAATTTGAAAATGGGAGCCAACTAATATATCCCATGTAACAAACATGCCCCTAGATGGGCCAAACAAAGCAATGAAAACATAATAAAGCAATATGCTTCCATAGATGCATGGTGACACCATGGCAACGTAGGCATCGTATACCTCAATATAGATATAAACATGGTAGTGTATATAGTGTATTTAAGTTAGGACCCCACAGTATTAGTGACCACACCTAAGTTAGTGACTTGACTCATGATGCGACTCAAAAAACATGATGACAAGAGGATTCTCTATGCTTAGGATGCACAAACATGCAAATACATGCACTCACAAGCAAGCATTCACACACAAACAATTAATATAACAATGTAACAATCACAATGTAGAATATCCATGGGATAAAAGATGTATAAAATATCAATAGAATATGTAGCAATCTAGCTCAATATGATAAAAGACAAACAAGAATAGACATCACCGTACAAGAATCTGTTGAAATGGCAATGCCCCCATGCTAGGACATGCTGTCTATGAAATTGGCCCCTCCAAAATGTGGGTGCATGGTGTGAAATTCAGTATTATGTAACTTGTGAATTTGCATAACACTCAATAAACATCGTAAAAAACATGGACATAAACCGTGGATAATGAAATCCTTTAGGATAGGTAAACATGTAACACATAAAATAATGTTTTTGATTTTTGCATTTTTCAATGTTTTTGAATTTTAAATTTTTCCAGTGTTGGTACGTTTCCACTCCTTGATCGGCAATATATAAGCTATGTAGTCATCATGCATTATAAGAATAGCGTGATAAAGTGCATGAAGATTGTATTATCATGTTATATGTAATAGTGTAAGCCAAAAATATGTAATATAGGTCCCATAATGTAGTATAAAATTAAGATGTCATGACGTGATATAGCCAATTGAGTGGTAAGGCCTAATAGAAAGTGAATTGTAAGTTAAGGATATTGATGTACATAGGGAAGACCTCTGTCCCCTAATATGAAAATGCTTAAAGAAAGTTAGATATAGAAATGATAATCATCACATGTCAATGTAGTTCATAAATCGTAGAGTTTGAAGTTAAGAATATGTAGTGTCGATTGTATATAGAAAACATGTGTGGGTACAATTCCCACATGGAAAAATATCTGTCATGTACACCATCATTGAAGATATAGTCAATCGAATAATGCATATGTCAATCAAGCAATGCCAAGAGGTAAATGGTGCTAAGCACATGAAAGCCCCCAACTTATGAAATAAGAGAAGGCATTTAAGTAATATGGTCTGCTAAAGTGATACATTTATAATCAATACAAAGCATAAGATGGAACTACGAGTGTCATGCCTCCATGAGCAGATTATGCTAAAGTCATGCTCAAAGAAGCTCAGAATATGTCAATGAGAAACACGCAAGGGTGCAATGCCCCCAAAGGCAAAGATGCGTATATATATGTAGTCATTAAAGATCATGCTTGGGTGTGATACCCCCATAAGTAAATAAATATTATCGTGTATGAAACCATGTTTCTGATTTTTTCAGTTATATATGCAAAAGAAAATAGAAACTGGCATAAGAAAGCACATGGCTGCACCAACAAGAAAATGAACAAGGTTCACAAACTAGAAGAATGCGATGAGGAGGATTCTAAGCATCTATAGGCTTTCTTCAGAACTCAATGCATGCTATGACAAAATGACCTAATAAGTATGTTATCATCATGTGAACTAATGCAAGTGCTAGGAATGCGACCAACTGTCAAATACTCGAGGCCAATGAAACACAACAAGCAACATGTAACAAGTGGCTAGAAGAATGTTAATGCTAATAGAAGCCAAGCGCCACGTGAAATTTAGAAAATAGAATAATGCAATCAAGCTTAAGAAAGAGGCTTAAATCAGAGTCATAAATTTGCGGATGGTAATGTATAAAATGTACTCTTTCGACGTAATAATATGCTACAAATAGCATGAATAGATCCATGTACACAATTAAGATATGTGTACCTCATGTAAGTAATCAATAAGAAATAGGATGCATGTAATGGTAGCTCTATATAACAAATGTGATCACTTAACAAAGTAAGCAATGCCCCCCCCCACAAGAGAGACATAAATGTAATCATAAGCATATGTAGGCAGATTATTCCTCCTCTCACCTAAATCAAGGTACACTGTTAGAAAGCGGATGTGAAAACATGGGCGCCTAAACTTTGTAGTGATAGGTATGATGTGTATCTGATGACCAAGACAAAGGTAATTTTTTTTTTGTACTTTTGACTTATATGAATGTTTTTGGATTTTACAATTTCGATTAAATAAGGCGTAGGTGGAAGGCACATGTAAGGCACAACATATAGAAGAAGAAAACTATGTACAAAACTATGGTGCAATACATATTTCGAAATATGTATCGATGATGATCATGATAGAGATCAAATAATTTTTGTATTTTATAACTTAATTGAAACAAAATACGAAGCGTGCAACAAATTAAGAAAACAAGATGTATAGTACAAGAGGGGTTTGAAAGATGTATGCGTGGAAGCCCTCATTGTGGGTAGCTAGGCTACCCTATAATCGGTATCAATGTATGTCCCCATTCCTATGTAGGAGGCCTAAGAGGCTTAATTCAGTTTTAGCCTGCGTCATATCCAAGAGGCTTAATTCAGTTTTAGCCTGCGTCATATCCAAGAGGCTAGAGACGTTGGGGGTTATTGGGTATGGATTTTCATTACCACCTTCACTTTATGTTATAATTCGTCATTGACTTAAGTGATGGGTGAAAAGGTGGTACTTTATGTTATATTCTTTCGTTGGGACAATTTAAGTGTTTTTTTTAGCATGTGCACAATAAAGTCACTTGAGTTATATTTATGCACATGGCAATTTCCCAGAAGGAGGCGTTAGGATTTCTTTTGCCTCTTTTGAGATATTAAGGCTTCTTTATGGTGGGTGTTGGATTTGGATCAATCCAATGGTAGAGATTATAACATTTTTTTTGGAAGATGATTATATATATCCCATTGTGGTCATTTTTGAGAGGATTTATACACAATCATTTTCAACTGATGCTATTTTCCGTCTTTTTTGCATGTGGAGGTCAGATTTTGCAAGATCCTTAGCTTTCGGGGTGAGAGATTCACTCCTAGCTGGAAGAACATTCTTCGGTGAGGCTTTCAAACCCATATCCCTAGCTTGTGGTTCATTTAATTTAGATTTTTGGTTCAGATTCGGAGTATAGTCAAAGGATACATTCGAGATTTCAGATTTGGAGAGGGAAAACCATTCATCATTCGGGCTCATTATTTTCTGATTTGGAGTTGCTGGGTGTCTCCCATAAGTGGGGCAACTCATTTGGGAGATTTAAGAAGATTTTAGGAGGGCTTTCAGTGGGTATTTTTCGGAGATTTCAGAGCTGGAGCTTGCTGCCATCACCTTGATCCTTGTCAACTTGGAGTTGCACCTTGAAACGAAGACGTGCTGAAATGGCTAATCTTCTCTCCAGTTGAAACAATGAGATCTTCTCATGAGGGTGGGTGCCTCAATGGTGAGAAGAACCTCCAGAGAACGTTGGTTCCTATAAGATGTATCAATGCGGATCTCTACTCTGTGCTACGGACTACCATGGAAAAGGGAGAAAGAAACTTGAAGGGGAAATCCTACCTAATGACGGTGATACACCAAAATGTTGATCCACTCTACTTGGAACCTTGAACACTGAATCAAACAAGGGAAAAGGAAGACCTTTGATTTCAATTGATCACAATGCATAAGTATTTTACAAGAAGGTTCGATCCAATGACAAAAACGTGAGGAAAAACGATGGAGAAAGGTTTGATACAAGACACTTTGCAACCACCTAACATCCACTTACAGCTTCAGCAAAAGACATATAAAACACTGAACATGACCTACATAACATGATTAGCTAGCAACTAGGTATGAATTAGAATTTGGAGAGAACATCTACCACGTATGCAAATCGCTGAATGAATGTACACTATGCCAGCACTTGAAATCTGAAAGTACAGTCCTTCTATTGATTAAAGAGGTTACACAACTCACCAATCGCAGAGTCTGGTCTCACCAAGAGAGGGATGGATTTTACAAGGTTGAAAATACATTAATATAGAAAATTACAAAAAACCAAGAGATTGGCGTTGGAAATAGGAGAGGAAGTTAACTCGTCATTAGCCTAAGTCCAAATTTCATTGCATGAGTCTTCCAAATTTGTCTTTCCTTGGCTTATACCTGACTGTCTTGCATGAAGAATCCTTGCGTTGAAAAAAGAAGAAGACAAGCTTTGGATGCATGATATCTACGAATAGATGTCTTGACTTGAAAATCAGTCAACTCCAAAACAAGAGTAGTCAAATCCACTCGAACTGCTGGAACATTTGAAAGTCTCCCCTTTGCATGAAATCAATGCAAATGCCAAATTAATAATTACGTTTGAACCGTTGGAATATTTCAAGCTTTGAGACAAACGAGAGTGCGTGCATGGAATTTTTAGCTGTTTGAAACATTCAACGCTTTGCCCGTTCATCATGCAAGACAACTTTGTTTTTAGAACTAAAGCATGCTTGCTTTCTTAAATGCATTCACTTCGTTGGAGTCACTCACGTTAGTATGTGCATGATCTTTGTTTATCCTGCCTTTGTCTTTATTTCGCATTTGTTTTATTCGCTGTTCATGCTTATGTCCATGTTCAATTTTGCTTCAGTGTTTGCTCATGTCTCTATTTCTGCATTTGTCTTACTTCTTGTTCAGTTCTGGTTTAGTCCTATTTGTGTTTTCTCTGGCTTTTCTCGTGTTCTGCTTTAATTCAGGATTCAAGTTTTATTTTAGTTTTCGTCCTTCTGACAAATTGTCCGAAGCACTCTCTGTCTCTTCTCTTTCCTAGGCTTGGCATTTCCTTTTCTCTTTTTTGGCCTTAGCTTATGCCCATGTCTTTTCTATCGAGCTTTTTGTCCTCCCGAATTCCTTCGGACTTTTTGTTCGAAGGAATTCCTTTGAACAAAAAGTTCGAAAGAATTTGTTTCCTTGCCAATTTTCCCGAATTTATTCTTTTAGGCTCTTATGTCTTGCCCTTTGGTTTTCTTCGGACTTTTGTTGACTTCATATTCCTTGCGGATTTCCTGTTTGACAATTATTTCGAAGAATTTCCTTAAATTTTCTCATTTTCCTTTTTTTCCTTTGTTTTTTAATTTCTATCGGGCTTTTTTTTTTATATCCTCCGTCGGACGTTTTCCTTGAATTCCTTCGGACAAAAAGTCCAAAGGAAATTCTTTTCCAATTGAAGTGTCCTTTGCTTTTATGAAGGTGCCCTTCGCAAGGGCGTTCGCTTCCCAAAATTGCCCTTTGGGCTTTTTGATTTGGTCCTGTTAGTCGCTTGGGTGCCTTCCACAAGGGCAAGGTTCTTCCAGAAGTGCCCTTCGGAAGAATTGTAAAGGTCCACTTTGCTGACCAAGTGCCCTCTGCAAGGGCTTTTTATCCTAAAAAGTGCCTTCGAAACTTTTGAAAGGGTCCTGCAACCGATTAAGTGCCCTCCGCAAGGGTATACTTGCCTTCAAAAGTGCCCTTCGGAAGAATTGTAGGGCACCCAGGCTTTTTAAGGGGCACCCAAGCTTTTTGAAACTGTCCTTCGGAACTTTTGTCTTGACTTGAAAACCATAAAGTGAACCAACCCGAAGGGTACACACCCTTCGGGACTTTTGAATTGGACCTTCCCGAAGGGCAGGTGCCCTTCAAGTCTTCTCAACTGTGCTTTTCCCTTTTTCTTTCGAACAAAAAGTTAGAAGAAAATAATCTTTGAACGACTGCCACTTAGTCATTTTTTCGGACTTTTACACAGTCCTTTAAGAGCTCTTTCTCTCAGACAAAATGTCTGAAAAAATAGTCCACCTCTTATAGCCCGAAAAAATCCTTGGGAACACAAAATAAATAAACTTACAACTTGTATGTCTTGGCTGTATTTGCACATTTCGCTGTAATCAAGCAAGCTCCTTGGAAACCTCTGCATGACTAAAATTCACCTGGCTGTAGATGGCCACTTGGGTGGCTGTAAATGCTCATTTAAGGACCCCAAAACTGATTCACAAGACAAACTTGGCACCATAGCAAAGTTCCGAATAGTAGGGGTGACAATTTGCTCTGTGGGGGGCAAAATTGTCAACATTTTTGGTGACTCTACTGGAAAGCATGTTTGCTATGCTAGAGAACTCAGACCATATAGACTACATTACCGGATTCGCCCCTAGCAGGCCCTGGGAGCGCGGGGATACGGTGGTCCGGTACGGGAGCGCGGGGATCCGCAGGGGATACGGCCAGGGTACGGCGTGCCCCCTGCGGATACGGGCGGATACGTCCATGGACGTATCCGGCCGTATCCGCAGGAGGCATGCCGAACCCTGGCCGTATCCCGGCGGATCGGCGGAATTAAATACTGTTTTTTTTATTTTTTTTTACTTTATAACAAAAACTAAAAGTAAAAACCCTAATCTTTTTTTTGCTTTGACCGTCTCTTTCTGGCACTCCGCGACCGTTCTCCGCGCCTCCCCGCGACCTGAGATCTCCGGCATGCGCGCCCCCGTCCCCCCGCGTCCCCGTCCCTCCGCGCCCCCGCGCCTCCGCGCCCCCGCGCCTGCTCGCCTGCGCGACTGCGCACGAAGCCTTGCGGGCCTGCGGCTTCTTTGCGACCCTGCAGGCTGCAGGTATAGTTTTAAATGTTTTATTTCATTATTTGTTTTTACATTTCATTTTTTTTTTTTTTTCTTTTTGAAACTAGGTTTAAAAATGAAAATATTAATATGGGTTTTAATTTTTTAAAATGTAATGGTTTATGTTTTTTTTTTAATTTTTATTTATTTATTTTAACGTTTTAATTTTTATTATTACATTAAATACTTAATTATATTAAGTATTAAATTTTAATTTTAATTTTTTAAATTATTAATTAGTTTAAAATTTTAATTTTTAAATATAAAGTATATACTATTAAATTTTAAATTATTCATTAGTTTAAATTTTTCAATATATAGTATTAAATTTTAAATTATTAATTAATTTAAAATTTATATTTATAATTAAATTTTAATAGCGATTTTTTGTGTTACAGCGATATTTTGTGGTTATATAACTTATTTGAAGTTATTTTGTTTCCTCTATGCATATTATGTGGTTAATTTTGCTTATATGGCTATATTTTTATATTTTTAATTTTTTATATATATTTTTGTACGGCCGTATCCGGCCGTATCCAAACCACCAAAAAAAAAATCGACGTATCCCCGTATCCGATACCCGTACCCGTATCCGTATCGGCAACTTAGCATATAGATGCTAATCAAACTCCCAAATGGTGAACCTGATTTCTGACTGAAAATCTCCTCCTAACCTTGGCTGAAGTAACCTTTCTCCCTCAAAAAAGAAGGGAAAAACATGAAAGCAAGAAAACTAACTAAGAAGCAAATGTGCAAACAAGCACTTATTGAACAACACTGAAGCAAACTACTGTGCTTGAACAGCACTTGGAGGAAAGCAAAAACAACTATGTACATAGAGCTTTGCTCTTCAATAGCAATGTTTCAGATGTATTCTATTGACTGGGATTGGAAGCTCTTGGCCATCCATCTTGGCAAGTTGGAAGGCATTGTGAGATTTGTAGCTGGAGATCATGTGTGGGCCACTCCAAAGAGAATCAAACTTCGTGTGCCTTCTTGGTTTGGCTCGATCCTCATCCCACTTGAGGACCAAATCTCCTTCATTGAAGCTTCGTGAGGAAGCTCCTTTGTCAAATGTTCTTTTATTATGTTCCTGATGACTTTCCATGGCTAGCATGGATTGATTTCTTGTCTCTTCCAACTCTATAAGCTCTGCATACCTGATTTCCATAGGCTCATTCTCCAACAACTCAAGTTGATACATTAGTTCTAAAGCTGGAAACTCAAGAGAAATAGGTAACCTTGCTTCCTTACCATATACTAGCTTGTATGGAGAGTTGGCTATTGACCTCTTGTAAGTGATCCTATTAGCACATGGAGCTGACTTCAACTTGAGATGCCATGACCTCTGATTGTCTTCAATAGTCCTTCGTATGATCCTTAAGAGGTTCTTGTTTGTAGATTCAGTAAGGCCATTTCCTTGTGGATAGTAGTTCGATGAAGTGTTGCGATAAATTTCATGTTGGACAGCTTATTGGCTGACTCTAGATCCCACAAAAGCCATTGCATTGTCAGAAATAATGGTTGAAAGAACTCCAAACCTAGTAAGCAGACCTTCATAGAAATCAAGAACGTTAGTTTCGTTTGCTTCTTTCAATGCAATTGCTTCCATCCAACATGTGAAGTAATCCGTAGCTATTAGAATCCACTTATGCCTTGAACTCGAAGGATGATTAATGAGACCAATAAAGTCCAATCCCCACTGGACAAAACGCTGATCCACTGCAATTGACTGAAGGGGTAGGTCTGCTAGTTTAACTTTTCCTACAAACATAGCACATTGTTTGCACTTTCTAACCTATGTATGGCAATCACCAAATATAGTAGGCCAATAGTACCCACCTCTTATGATTTTAAGTGATGTAGTTCTTGCAGAAAAGTGTCCACCATATCCATCATGAAATTCTTCAAGTAATCTTTGAGTTTGTCTTGGTTCCACACACCTTAGTAACATTCCATTAAGATCCTTTTTGAACCAAACACTATCAACGAGCAAGAATGGAATTGATTGCAATCTGAAATACCTTCTTTTTGAAGCACTTAGGTGAGAGGGGTAAAAACCATCTTGCAGATAGCTTACCAAATCATGAAATCAGTTGGAAGGTGAGGTGTGAGCAACAACAATCTCTTCATCATTTGACACTAAAACAACTTCATTAGTTTCTTGCAAGTCCTGAGTTCGATGCTCACAAAATCCTTTGCCTCTAACCAGCTTTGTAACCTTAAATTCCACGTCATATTCCATTACCTTGGTTATCCAACCAACTCTTTTCTCATTTATGTCTTTGTTCAGAAGAAATTCTTTGATGCTTGGATGAGCAACCATTAGATGTATTTTATTATTAGACAACAAGTGCTTAAATTTCTTCAGAGATCTTATAACTTAAAGGACATGCTTTTCAACAAAAGAATATCTTGTTTCATATTCCTCCAAGCCTTGGTTGTAGAAAGCTATTGGCTGCTCCAAATCTTTATGATTCTGCTGCATAAGAATGCCTGAAATGGTGTCCATATTAGCATACTTATACAGAATGAACTCTTTCGTAAAATCTGGATTTAAAAGCGTAGGAGCACTTGCTATGGCTTTCTTAACATCTTCAAACCTTTTTACTCCCTCCTTGGATCAGCTGAAGATCTGATTTTTCTTTAGCATGGCTGTAAGTGGTTTAGCTACAGTAGCGAAATTTGAAATGTATCTCCTTATAAAGTTGATTTTTCCAAAAAAAATTTGCAAAGCCTTTTTGCTCTTAGGCAAGGAGAGTGCAAAAATGGATTGAATCATTTCAAAATCTATGTATAAACCATGCTTTGAAACAACATGTCCAAGAAGCTTACCTTCATGAACTGAAAATACACACTTTTTGGGATTTAGAGATATCTCAAATTGTCTACACTTTTCAAAAACTTGCTTGAGATGAACCATGTGATCTTTTGCATCTTTTGAAAACACTGTTATATCATTCAAATAAACAAGCACAACCCTGTTAAGAAGGCCTTGGAAGGCCATATCCTTGGCTCTCTGAAAGGTTGCCTCAGCATTAGACAAACCAAATGGCATCTTTTTGTATGCAAATGTCCCCCACTTAGTCGTGAAGGCTGTCTTGAATTGGCCCTTTTCTTTGACCAAAATTTAATTGTAACCACTATATCCATCCAACAAGGAAAACCTCTCTGAACCTGCAACAAGTTGTAAAATTTGTTCCATTGATGGCAATGGATGGTGGTCTTTAATTAAAGCCCTGTTTAAATCACATAAATCAACACAAACGAATCTCACCATTTTTTTTCGTACTGGAACGAGGTTTGCCACCCAAATTGAGTGCTTGATTGGAAATATAATAGCTGATTCTATGAGCTTGTGAAGGTCAGATCTCTTTAAAGGCTCAAGCGTTGGATTGATTGGCCTTTGTTTTTGTCTCATTGGTTTAGTTCCCTCTTCTAACTCAATGGTGTGTTGAGCCAAACTTGTATTAAAACCTTTGAGATCACTATACTGCCATGCGAATATATCATCAAAACCCGTGCATAAATCAATGAAAGCTTTCTTTTGTGGAGGAGTGCATACTTTGCCCAATTTCAAAATTTTACTAGTTGCAATCTCTACATTGGCATAGTGCTCTTCCTTTGTTGACAAGGATGATTTCTCTTTTCTTAGCTTATTGTCTTAATTGAAAATATTTTCAAGAGTGACCAATCCCTTGAGTAGCTTATTCTTTTTAAGTTGTACAATTTGATCATCATACTGCTGTAAGTGTTTCGACTAATTTTTTGAAGAAAACTCAACCTCTTTCTGCAAAAATCTCACAATTTGATTATCATTTTCAAACTCCAGCCAATTCTCTTGGTTATTCAGAACAAAAAGCCTTACAACTACCTTTATATGTGACTGAAAATTGTCACTTTTTATATCAGCTGGAATGTTAAATTGTGCCTCAACAGCAACCAACCTATCAACGTGTTTATTCCTATCTCTTGGTATTACCTGAATATTAAAACCCTGAAAATCTTCAAGTAAATCCCAAACTCTGTGTTTGTAAGATTTAAGCAACAGATTCTTGCATACATTCAAACCTCTTACTTGGTGGACTACAAGTTCACTATCTCCAAACATTTGCAAACAATTTACTTTCATCTTCCTAGCCCACTGCAAATCGTGAACTAGTGCTTCATATTCAGCAACATTATTTGAACAATCAAACTGAAATTTAATAGAGGAGAAATACCTTTGTTCTGTAGGAGAAATTAACATAACTCCAGAGCCGGTTCCATGCTTATTTCTCGATTCATCAAAGTACAATTGCCACAAGCCTTCATTAGATTCGTCTTCTTTGACCATGGTTGGAATTGGTGCATCGTTCTCATGAAGACAATACACACCAAGACCTTTTTCAATCAGTTTGTAGGGATCATGCTCATGCAAGGTAGAAGCCCATTCATCAAGAAATAAATCTGGAACTCCATCCAAAGGCGAGTCTTTTTCTACATCACTAGTTTGTAATATTTCATTTGAGATAATACAATTTGTATTGACCACATTTGGCGTATAAGACTCCATATGAAAACGTGCAATAGGTTTTGATTGAATTATTATTTTTGTACCATACCTGGTTCTGAACAGCAAATAGGTCCAATCAACTGATAAATATCCCTCAATCTTTGAGGTGAAGTCCATTGAAAGACAACGAAATAAGGAGACAAGTCCACCACTACAACATCTTGCTGAATAGTAATGTTAGGACAAGCATGTAATGTCAATTTCAAATCTTTGATAATGCCTACTATTTTTGCTGGTGAACCATCCAACTGTAATACTCTTTTAGTATTTGGCTCATAAACAAGATCAAGCTTGTTTGCAATCTGTTTGGGTGTTACTGTACTGCTAGCTCCACTATTCACCATACAGTTATGAATCAAAGTATCACCCACCATCAAAAAAAGAAAAAAATGGGGAGTTTTCTTCGATTTTACCTCAATTTTGTCCATCTTTGACATCTTATCTCTTTGTTGCACCTGCTGCTTAGTTCGCTGATCCAAATTTGTTAAGACAACACCCTCTTTCTCAACCGATTTTGGAGACAATTTAAGAGCTAAAAGTTCTTGAATGAGTTTATCCTTTTGCCCTGGAATTGAAAGAGAATCCCACATGCTAATGCTGATGTTAGACTTCTTCATTTGATCTGCAATACTGAATTCAGATGCACTAACCTTTGATTGCACTTTCTGTGGTACTTGCTGTTCACAAATTAGAGGTATTTGCTGCACTTTACTAACCTCTATATTCTGATTTTCTTGGGCTATGGAGGCAGCAAGCTGCTCTTTTGTACTTTTAGCAACAATACTAGTACTTGAAATATTTGTAACCGCTTGGGCTTCATCAACAACTCTTCTTTTAGTTCTCTAATAGATTATAGTTGCAACTTGACCACTTGAATTGTTAGTTTTAACATTTTGAGTTTGGGCTTCATCAACAACTCTTCTTTTAGTTCTCTAATAGGTTATAGTTGCAACTTGACCACTTGAATTGTTAGTTTTAACATCTTGAGTAAAAGCAACATGATCATCGACCTGCCAATTTACATTAATAGCATTAGGCTGCCCTTGAACTTGATGAGTCACTCCTTGTGATGTCAAACCTGTATCTTGATATTGACCTTGAAAAGAGAACTCTTCTTGTGTCTAATGTGGCATGGTGATGTTCTGTGATACCAAGGCTTGGTTTTGAGCATCATTGAGATTTGAGCGCTGCCAATCTGAATCCTGCACCAAATTATTTTGAGGTGGGGTTGGGACAATGGCTTTAGAAATGAAAGGAGCATTCGGATCAAGAGCAACATATGGCTTAGCTGGAGTTATGGCTCTTTGTGCTTGATAGGGTGGTCTATTTTCTTTGAAACCCTGATAAGGAGACCTTTGATCTTTGAAGGACTGATAGTTGTTCCGATTTTACTGTTGATAGGGCCTATTTGACTGAAAATGCTGCCTTTTGAGTTGAACTATTTCATTTTCAAAAGATTGTAGCAAGCTTTTCAACTCTCGTATCTCACTAGCTTGACTAGTAGGGACTGCAATAGGACCATGAGGTGCTAGAATTGGAGCTAAGGATGGAATTTGAGGAACTTGAGGGGTTGGTACATAACTTATTTTTGGAAATATGGGCATTGGAGGTCTTGGAGAAAGCTTACTTGCTTGTATCAAACTATTTTCTGCCCTTATTGCAACTGCATAAGCATTTGGCAAAGTAGTACTATCCATTGACTGTATCATCACACTAATGTCAGAATTAAGAGCTTTCAAAAAATACAGAAATGCATATTCAGGGGATGGCCTTATCAGAACCGGTATCCTAGTCCATGTCTTTTGGAATCTAAGATTAAAATTGGACATGAACTCATGAAGAGCTCTTTGTATGGCAGTTAATTGAATTGCTCAACTAAAGATAAGTGATTAGATTTGTTATCAGATTGCTTGACTAAGGCTGCACCCATTTCATCCCAGGTGAAAATGGATCTAAGTGGGAGGGTTCTATACCACTGTAATGCTTTTCCTTTGAAAAAAGCAGCAAGCAATCTAATAGCAACATTATCCTCAACAACATCATGAATTGAACAAAGATTAGCCACATCTTGGATATGCTCAATAGGGGTTGTTTGATTTTCTCCTGAGAAGAATGGAATACTTTTGAGGGCAGCTACAAGAATGTCATCTAATTGTGTTATATTCAGTGGACTTCTCCTATTGAATGGAGCAAACACTTGATTTCTAACGGCCATCTAGATGGTGGGGATTGCAGTGTCTAGAACGATAGGATGAGGGGGAGGTAAATATTCTCTTTGAGGATATGGATTTGCCCTCTTAGACCTTGCTATTTTATAAGTTACAAATTCAAAAGGAATACCTTTACTTGCTGATCTTGTGGTAACCTTTGGCATGAACGGATTGCTTGAATGATGCTATGAACTTTGCAACTGGATGTAGATGAATATCCTCTATCGCTACGAAAACTCTATGCATAAAACTTTTCATAGTCCCACCGGGCGTGCCAAAAACTGTTGTCAACCTGGAGTTGCACCCTGAAACGAAGACGCGCTGAAATGGCTAATCCTCTCTCCAGTTGAAACAATGGGATCTTCTCACGAGGGTGGGTGCCTCAATGGTGAGAAGAACCTCCAGAGAAGGTTGGTTCTTGTAAGATGTATCAATGCGGATCTCTACTCTGTGCTGCGGACTACCATGGAAAAGGGAGAAAGAAACTTGAAGGGGAAATCCTCCGTAATGATGGTGATACACCAAAATGTTGATCAACTCTACTTGGAACCTTGAACACTGAATCAAACAAGGGAAAATGAAGACCTTTGATTTCAATTGATCACTATGCATAAGTATTTTATGGGAAGGTTCGATCCAATGAAAAAAACGTGATGGAAAACGATGGAGAGAGGTCTGACACAAGACACTTTGCAGCCACCTAACATCCACTTATAACTTCAGTAAAAGATATATAAAACATTGAATATGACCTGCATAACACGATAAGCTAGCAACTAGGTACGAATCAAAATTTGGGAAGGGAGAGAAATCTACCACGTATGCAAATTGCTGAATGAATGTACACTATTCTACACTTGAAATCTGAAAGTACAGTCTTTTTATTGATTAAAGAGGTTACACAACTCACCAATGGCAGACTCTGGTCTCACCAAGAGGGATGGATTTTACAAGATTGAAAAGCCATTAATATAGAAAATTACAAAAAACCAAGAAATTGACGTTGGAAATAGGAGAGGAAGTTAACTTTTCATTAGCCCAAGTCCAAATTGCGTTGCATGAGTCTTCCAAATTTGTCTTTCCTTGGCTTATACCTGGCTGTCTTGCATGAAGAATCCTTGCGTTGAAAAAAGAAGAAGACAAGCTTTGGATGCATGACATCTACAAATAGATGTTTTGACTTGAAAACCAGTCAACTCCAAAACAAGAGTAGTCAAATCCACTTGAACTGTTGGAACGTTTGAAAATCTCCCCTTTGCATGAAATCAATGCAAATGCCTAATTAAGAATTACGTTTGAACCGTCGAAATGTTTCAAGCTTTGAGACAAACGAGAGTGCTTGCATAGAATTTCTGGCTGTTTGAACGTTCAACGCTTTGCTCATTCATCATGCAAGACAACTCTGTTTTTAGAACTGAAGCATGCTTGCTTTCTTAAATGCGTTCACTTCGTTGGAGTCACTCACGTTAGTATGCGCATGATCTTTGTTTATGCTGCCTTTGTCTTTATTCTACATTTTTTTATTTGTTGGTCATGCTTATGTCCATGTTCAGTTCTACTTCAGTCTTTGCTCATGCCTTTATTTCTGTGTTTGTCTTCTTGTTCAGTTTTGGCTTAGTCCTGTTTGTGTTTTCTCTGGCTTTTCCTGTGTTCTGCTTTAATTTGGTATTCAGTGTTTATTTTATTTTTCATCCTTTGGACAAATTGTGCGAAGGACTCTCTGTCTCCTCTTTTCTGGGCTTGGCATTTCCTTCTCTTTTTTGGCCTTAGTTTATGCCCTTGTCTTTTCTATTGGGCTTTTTGTCCTCCCAAATTCCATGGGAATTTTTGTTCGAAGGAATTTGTTTCCTTGCCAATTTTTCCGAATTTATTCTTTTAGGTTCTTATGTCTTGCCATTTGGTTTTCTTCGGACTTTTGTTGACTTCATATTCCTGCGGATTTCCTGTTTGACAATTATTCCGAAGAATTTCTTTAAATTTTCTCATTTTCCTTTGCCTTTGTTTTTTTATTTCTATCTGTTTTTTTTTATAATATCCTCTGTCAGACCTTTTTCTTGAATTCCTTCGGACAAAAATTCCTAAGGAAATTCTTTTCCGTTTGAAGTGTCCTTTGCTTTTATGAAGGTGCCCTCCGCAAGGGCTTCTGCTTCCCAAAATTGCCTTTCAGGCTTTTTGATTTGGTCCTTTCAATCGCTTGGGTGCCTTCTGCAAGGGCAAGGTTCTTCCAGAAGTGCCCTTCGGAAGAATTGTAAAGGTCCACTTCGCTGACCAAGTGCCCTCCGCAAGGGTATCTCTGCTTTCAAAAGTACCCTTCAGAAGAATTATAGGGCACCCGAGCTTTTTGAAACTGTCCTTCAGAACTTTTGTCTTGACTTGAAAACCATAAAGTGAACCAACCCGAAGGGTACATACCCTTCGGGACTTTTGAATTGGACCTTCCCGAAGGATAGGTGCCCTTCAAATCTTCTCAATTGTGCTTTTCCCCTTTTCTTTTGGACAAAAAGTTCAAAGAAAATAAGCTTTGAACGACTGCCACTTAGTCATTTTTTCGGACTTTTACGCAGTCCTTTGAGAGCTCTTTCTCTCGGACAGAATGTTCGAAGAAATAGTCCTCTTATAGCCCGAAAAAATCCTTGGGAAGACAAAATAAATAAACTTACAGCTTGTATGTCTTGGCTGTATTTGCACATTTGGCTGTAATCAAGCAAGCTCCTTGGAAACCTCTGCATGACTAAAATTCACCTGGCTGTAGATGGCCACTTGGGTGTATGTAAATGCTCATTTAAGGACCCCAAAATTGATTCACAAGACGAACTTGGCACCATCGCAAAGTTTTGAATAGTAGGGGTGACAATTTGCCCTGTGGGGGGCAAAATTGTCAACAATGCCCTAGGGATTTATTCTGGGCAATTTCTCTTTCTATGTTGGAGTTTACAGTTAGCTGCAATTTTCCCCATTTGCAGTCATGAAAATAAGGAAATAAATTCAGTGTTTGGCCATAAAAAATATTTTTCAATTGTTTAATATTCTACTTATTTTTCTTCATCATTTGAAGCATTTGGGTATTGTCAAAAGTGAATATTTTGAGAAATATTAATTATTTTAAAATTTTGTACCTTGTTCCGAAAAATCAGTTTTCAGTTTTTTGAGGGTTTTTTGTAAATTTTCTGAGTTTTATGGAGATATCCTAAAAGGGATATTTCAATCAATGCTCGACTTTGAACTAAAGGAATAGGAAGCATTGCTTGATGTATCAACAAATTATTCGTTAGATGTGCAATAATTGTCATTACCTTCAAGTGAAATGTTTTCATGATGCGATATAGGTGGTACCGAAGATTGTTCAGGGATATTTTGTGTCATAATGATCGACCTAGGTTGTAAGTCATCTTGAGGACATGGATGCTGAGGTGCAACCTATCTTTGGGGTGCAACTGCAAGATTTGGGGTTTGAGTGCCAAATAAAAGGGGATGTCTTTGTCTCAAATGTTATATATGCATAAGGGCACTTTGTGGAGGAACTGTAAGTGGTTTTTTAGGATAAATGATCTTTAGTAAGGTGAGTCACGAATAGTGTGAATTTTGTTGTTATGCACAAATTAAAGAGAATTGCGTACTATTGAAAGGATTGTTTTAAGTTTGTTTAGCCAAGGACATCCACGCAAAATATTTTATGATCTTTATTCTGGTATAATATAGAACCAAATTCAGCACATCCTAGGGCCAATTGTGAGAGGAACTGTTATGCCACCCAAGGGTGTATGCTCACATCCATCATAACTGCGTAATGTTGTGGTTACACCGCATAAGTCTCTATGAGTGAATCCTCTCTTTGATAGGAATGACATTGAAATAAGGTTGTTGCTAGAACCATTAGCAATCATAATACCATGCATGATTGAAGGGTCACTATCAACAAAACTGTGTATGTATAAGGGACCATTGTTTGAGCCATCAATAGGTCTCATGGTCATTGAATGTTATAGCATGTGGCTGTTTTTTAGAACTTGATATCATGCCAATGATCTTATCAAGCTCATGTTCAGGTTCCGTACTTGATGCCATGTGCACATTGTCTTGCTTTGGAGTATCATGGTTTAGCAATGGGTTGCTAAAGATCTTCAAAAAATTATTAGGCCTTGCCACTGACTCATCAAAACTAGAGGCACACCCATCTACTGAGATAATGTCATCATTGATTAGATATTGAATTTTATGGTGCAATTTATAACAATTATTGATTGAATGTCGCGATCCTCAATGATAATCACAAAATGCATTGGGATTATAGTTTTTAGGTGGTTGTAGATTTGGATCTTGCCGAAGTGGTTCAAGTAAAGAAATGACATTACATTCCAAAAGTTGCTTTAGCACTTGACTAAGTGGATCAGGAACTCTGTCCTTAGCCTAGTGGTTGCAAATATATTTTTATCTTGAGCTTGTGATACAATGTTAATAGTTTTGACCTTGTTCTTAGCTCGAGAATTAGACATCATTAGCCCTTGGTTTGGATGGCGTTTTTCATGTCATTGATTTGTTGTATTATCGAATCACTAGATGCACCACTAGATTTGGTTTTAGCATCAAGTGGAGGATTAACCTCACCACTTGATGTAGAAGGGTCAATTTAAACCACTAGAGGTTGTTTGGGTATAGGCTTTTTGTTTCAAAAATTTCTAGGGAGCAATTGGATGTTGAAGCAATTGGTGTATATTTTAGCATATTTGCATCTATAAGTTTAGTCTTGATGTTAGGCAAAGTATGAGAAAGGTCATCAAATGAATCATGGTGAACATTATGTTGTCCTTAACAGGATTAAGTAGGCTATTTGAGAATATGCTTTGTAGTTCACTATTAGGAAGTGGATGAGACAACTCAATAACTAAGGTCTTGAATTTAAGAACATAGTTTGCAATGCATTCATGAGGATCTTGTTTGATTTGAGAAATTTGTGTGAAAGTCACGCTTCGGCTAATGTTGATTGAAAAATGAACTAAGAAAATTTCTAGTAGCTCATGAAATCTAGCTATTGAATTCTTAGCTAAAGAATAAAACCAATTTAAAGCGTAGTCCGCAAGGCTTTTTAGGAAACATTTTGGCCATGAGGATCTCGTCATCTTGATAACTAGACAAGACGTGTTGAAATTTTTTGTGTAAAGAGGGATCTCCTTTTCTGTTAAATGTCGTAAACTTGGGCATATGAAAAGATGGAGGATAAGGGTGCATAACCATCTCACGAGCCAAAGGATAATGTAATATGTTTGTAGATGATAGTGCATAATTAGGTTTGCTGGATGCTTTTGGTATTTGTCAAATTTGTGTTCATGTCATTGATTTGTTGTATTATCGAATCACTAGATGCACCACTAGATTTGGTTGCAGCATCAAGTGGAGGATTAACCTCACCACTTGATGTAGAAGGGCCAATTTAAACCACTAGAGGTTGTTTGGGTATAGGCTTTTTGTTTCGAATATCTTGCTGTTTTTGAGCTTGTGCCAACAAATAGATCATAGATTCTAATTCAATAGGGTTTTTGGCAGCAAAGCCTTGGAATTGATTCTCGTTCATGTCTTGGAAATTTGGTACATCCCAAGGTTTCATTGGAGGGTTATCATGGTTGCTATCATTGTCTTCAAGATTCTCATGCTCACTATTGCTTTGAGATGGGACCTCCTTAGGAAGTGCTTCTTCAGTGATTGCCATTTTGGAAATGCAAGTTGGATTCAATGGTAAATGTTGAAATTCACAAGTGTCACCACCTAACCTAGCACTATGTCTAACAAGGGCAGGTGATCTAAGGCGTCTAGGCATAAAATATGAGCATGTAATGGTACCAAGAGGGCAAGATCAATTTTAAAAATCTCGAAGGCGAAATAAAATCAGATTTGAAAATGATTGACCAAACCTTAAGAGGCATCAGGTTTGTAAAACCCTAGGTTGAATGGAAACAAAAATTAAAACGCTAAGTAAAAATTGGCATGAGGTAGGTACTTGAAATAGCAATTAGGGTCTGGGATAAAGCAAGCATGAAAAGAGTTCAGATCTGAAATCAGCCATGAAAGTGTAGGAAAAGAGGGTTGTATGAAACTTTACGTTGAGTGTTGGGAAGAGTTGGAGTTAACCATTCATGTTTACCCTAATTCTGGTTTTTATACAAACCAGGTATAAACAATTTGCAATTAAATAGACCTAAGCATCAGTGACTGAAATACAAAACTAAAATATATTTAAGAGGCTAAGTAAAGGAAACAAGCCCAATTGTCACAAATGAAAGCTAAAACAAAACAATGAATTGACAAAGAGGTTAAAAAATGATCACAACTTGGTTTTTTTGTAACTTTGAGTCTGTATTCTAATTGTGTTGACTGTGCTTAACCTTCTCTTGAGTTTCTAGACCTACACACTACTCTAGGACGAACCCTACCTTTACAGGGTTGTTCCGTGCAAGCTCGATTGCTTCATCCCTATCCCTATGCTACTAGGTGCATCTTTATGTTGTTGGTTGTGTTCCTGTAGGGTTTCGTAGTCTGGGTTTTCAGGTGCCTATGCATTGTGTCCTCTTGATTGCGATTGTACCTTTGATTTACAAATATGTAGGGCAATATATGTTGTATGATCGAATCTTCACTTTGACCTAGCTTGCACACTCTAAAACAAAACAAAAGTAATGGAGGTGGGCAATCCCCAAAGTAGTCTTGCAAACTATGTTTACCACACGCTCAACATTAGACCTCCACATAGTTTTTATGGTGTGTGAATAGAATTACTCAAGGGTTACAACCTTCGCTTCCCTACAAGTGATCAATGCAATTACTGAAGTGTAATTACCCTCCTTTGGCACAAGGAAAGTTGTAGAGAGACTAAGTTAAGTGTCGCAAGTGTGTAGGTTTTGATTCAATGAAGCATCACTTGAATGAGAAGCTTGGTTCTAGGCTTGACTCTTGGGATAGTGAAGTGTCAAATGTTCTCCTCTCTCTTGATTCTTAATTTTAATTGTCAAATGGTTTGGAAAGACCTTGTATTTATAGAATGATCTAGGATAACTAATGTGCATCGATCAACTTTAGAAAATACAAATGGGAAGGGTTAAAGCGCATGGTCAATGGTAATAAAGAGATGGATCCACAAAGCTAAAAGAAACAAACTCGTATGCATACGAGTTTGTCCAGGATGGGCTCGTATGGCTATGGGATTGTCTAGGAGATAAGTCAGGGTTTGTTTTTGAGGCAACGTCGGATAATGGATAAAATATAGTCCAAATGTACTAATGGATACCTTTGGATAAGTGTTGAGGTGCTTTTAAGTTTTATGGACCAAATATAGACTTATGTGGCATTGGGGCCACTCGAGAAACATGTTAAAATGTACAAGTTTGCTAAATAAGTTAAATTGGGAATAAAACACAGGAACAAGGGTTTTGTGCCAAATTTGGGTGTTTACAATTATATCATTCCTCTTTACACTATATCATTCCTCTTTACACTTTTCGACTAGGCCATCCTATTCCCCATCATCTTGTATCCACATTTCTTCCCTATTTTGGCACACTAAGGTCGGATGAAGACAACACTCTTTGATAAGGTACAATTCTAGGAGTATCTAAGCATGTAGGTCTTTTGATTCCATGACTTGTCTGGGTATAAACTCTCTTGTGTTGTCATCTTTCACACCTGTAGTTGGCCATTGAAATCCATATGGAGGAGAACCATATTACAACTATTTGCTTTATGAATCCGTTTGGAGGATGAAAACTCAAGTTACATATCTTAGTACATATTCTATGTATTGACATGTCTCTGCTCTAGTTGAAAGATAAATCTACATACTTGGCCTCACTAAGAGTTGGAGGTCTTGGGGAGCGATATGCTTGTAAACTAGAATGGGAGGCCCTAAAGTTGTGTCGTTCCTGCCTTCTCAAAAACACATCCAATCCTTGTAGTGCCCTTGGCTCTGCATGAGTCCCAAGGAACAAAGAAAATATGTGGGGATGTATATGTTTCAACATCTATTTAGTCATATATTGCCATCATGGGACATAGTTTCTAACATCCCCAGTTAGCCCAAGTCTAGTTTGGAAAAGGTGTCTTAAATATACATTTCGAAAACTCTTAGCCTTGAGGAATTGATTAGGGTGTTTTGGTTTCTATAATGTCCCTCTTTTTGGCATAGCTTGCTTATGGACCCTTAGCTTGGTTTTGTTCCCACAAGGCTAAGGGAAAGAAAGAAAAGGGAACTATGAGGGGGCCATTCAAAGAGCAAAAAGGTGAAAAGTACTTAAGTGTTCTAATTTTTAGTTGAGTTATGCAAAAAGTACTTTTGGTCTAATTCTCACTTAAGCAGGGGACTTTTAAGGGTCATGGGAACTTAAACCCCTCAAAATGAAAATTTAAAAAGGTAAAACTGCTTATGATTCAAAAGTTACATCCTTCCAATTTGGGTGCCACCCTTGGGGATGATTATAAAGAGCAATTGAGGGTTCATTTGAAAGGTTATGCTAATTTGGAATATTAAATTGTTGATCAAGTATGTCAAGTTTGTTCACCACAACTTGAGGACGAAAACCTCTAAGTGTGCCAATTGTTTGGGACGAAAACTTTCATTCTTACATGCAGGACAGCTCTATTCAAGGACTGTAATTGTGCTTCATATTTGCATGGTTGCATGCAATTGGACCTACAAAGGTGATTTGGAACACCACCTTCATTAAAGGATTGAATCAAACTTAGTAGAGAGCTAAAAATTTACAAATTGCAGGTCAAAGAGGAGTGAACAACTCTAAGGCAGCAAGGAGACTACCAAAGCTAGGCGACTTCCTTGGAGAGTGGGGCGAATGCCTTAGGGCATCATTGGACTTGCTTTGGGTGACTAAAAATCAGGTAAGTTAATAATAATATTTTTAATATTATTATTATTTTCTGATCATTTGCAAGCTGATTTTGAGTGAATTGAGGCTGAAAATAAAGTAATTAATTCAAAAATTACTTGTATAATTTTTTCTAGTGGAGTGATTCACTTGGGCAGGTTGTTAGAGTGTTTTCGAGCTCTAATATTTAAGGAAATAATTTATTTTAGATTCTAAAAATTATTTTAATAATTTCCCAAGTGGGGTGAATTGATTTGGAGAACTTTGGAGACCTTGTTGAAGGGTTAGAACAAGGGTTTGATTTTCAGATTTGTTTTTATCTATTTTTCTAAGCGTGATGACTTGTTTGGATGTGCTAATTGGACTATTTGCAGCCCTAATTTGTTCTTTGGAAGCCCTAATAATTTGCAGGGATTTTTGGCATAATTATTGAGAGTTTTTGCAAAGGTTTCAAGGCTGATTGGAAGGGGAAAACGCAAATGTAACATCATAAAAATCATAATTATTGCAAGGAAATTCAAGCCACATCGCCATTCCATCTTGCCACAAATAGGTTCTTTATTTTAGTTTCATATTTAATAATTATTGGGATTATTTTGGAGGCTTTTTGCTTGGAAAATGGACATCTATCATTGCTAGGGTGTGTTGGTTTTTATGACAGATTTCAGATTATTTTCAGATTCACATAAGGGTTTGTTGGAAACCCCAACTTAGCATAATTGTCCAATTTGGGGACATTATAATGGTATTGGTGCCATATCTTGGCTATACTATGGGGTGAAGCGTTGTTGATACATGAGTGGCAATAAAGAGGTTAAGTATTACTTGAGTAGGTGGAAGGAAGCAATACTTCCACCAGTTGGTTCACTAGAGCAGGAGCAAGTCATGGGTGACATGGATCACCAGGAGATAGAGAGAGAGGAGAGATAGGATAGCTAAGGAGAGGTTTGAGAGGTATTTCCAAACTCAGGAGCAAATGATAGTCTTGATGGAGAGGTTTCTTTGTTTCCTCTGTGAGATGAGTGGCTTGAAGCCACTCAATAGAGATAGTGGTGCTTCAGGGAGCAGAGTAGATTCACATACACCCCTTTTGGAGAATGGAGCATCCACATGTAGGCCCACCCAGTCTACATTTGTTCAGAGGGAGGAGCACGCACCAGCGAGGGAGGGGTTACCTAGCCCACGTGAGGAGTTGGAGAGGGAGATGGATGAGTATGCTACTTTATTCGTGACAGTGAGAGGGGCTATGATTTTTTTCGAGTTTTTAGCTTGGAAATGGGGACAGAGTGGGTCCAGGATCAGTCAAAGGCACGGGGGCAACCGAGGAGATCTCCAACATGCATTGAGGAAGTTATCTCTCTCCACTTTCGATGGGTCACAGAGGAGCCCGACGAGGGCTTGGATTTAGAAGGTGGACACCTTTTCATTGCAACCTATGGCAGAGGGGGAGGCTATTCAGTTTGCCACATTGCATTTAGAGGGAGCAACCCATGATTGGTGGTACTATGGTTTGATCACACAGGGACACTAACACATACACCCCTATGAGGAGTTCAGCAGGGGGTTGATAGAGCAGATCTAGAACATTATTTCCTTGATTTAGTTCAATTGAGGCAAAGGGCCTCAGTGGATGATTATGTTACCGAGTTTTAGAGACTTTGATTCATGGTGATTGATATTTCGGATAGGAGATTGGTGGTGTTGTTCTTTGGGGGCTTGGTTGATTCCTTGAGGGGATTGGTCAAGGCATTTGATCCAGCTTCGTTGATAAAGGCCATCCAGAAGGCCTATGATTTGGAGTCTTCTACTCCAAGGGGCAGATTCACACCTTTGTGACAACCAAAAATTACTTTTTTTCCACTTACAGGGCAGTAGAGAGGTGGCGGTTTGAGGCAGCCAAGGAGTAGCTATATAGGACCTCCCAAGGCCAATCATGAGGTGCCTCAATTGGACCAAACCAAATAGGTTTGGGGCAGCAAAAGGAGCTACCACATAGTAGCTTTGATATAAGAAATGAGTTGAGAAGGAAAGGTCTTTGTTTCACATGTAAGGATCTTTGGGAGAAGGGCCACAATTGCTGTGATAAAGGGCAAGTACACTACATTGAGGTACTTCCCGAAGAGGAGAATGAAGAGGAATTTGGGACAATCACCTATGAGGGCACATTGGAGATAAATGGAGAAGAGGAGTTGAGTGGCACTTTGGCATCACTTTCGAGAGCTCCTAGATATTATCCTTTTAGAGTGAAGGGATCATTGAAGGGCATACTGGTCACCATACTTATTGATAGTGGGGCAATCCACAATTTCATTGATAGAAGGCTTGTAGCATCATGTGGTATACAATCCGTGGAGTTTAAAGGATTTAGAATCACAGTGGCAGATGGGTTCACCATCCCTTGTACTACCCAAGTTCCAAAGCTAAGTCTCACTTTGGAAAGACATGTGGTAGAGGATGATTTTTATGTGGTTGGCATAAGGGAGACCAATATGGTCCTTGGTATTCAATGGTTGCACTCGGTGAATACACTCAAAATTGTCAAATCATGGAGTTAAAATTCAAAGTGGCAGGTAATGAGATTGTTTGGCATGGTTTGAGTGATAAAGAGGCCCCTCCTTCAAATAGCATGTTAGGAGGATGTTTTATGAGCATGAGAAAAAATTGCAAAGGCTGCCACAAGACATCAAATGCATCCCCTTAATTCCAAATTAGAACACTCTACAAGGCATTGGTAAGTATAATAAATTCTAATTTTTGTCATACATGTTTTGGGAAGGTTGAGAAGAGACTTGATTGCTAAGGGCAGCCCAAAAATTGCTTTGGGCAGCACCCTATTCCTTATTGCAAGATAAAAATGAGGGTGTTATATAAGGAGCACGAGACCCTTCTTGATTTTAGACAGGACTAAAATTGCAACCAGCTGTTCACAAGGTTCAAATTGCAAGAAAAGATGGTCCTCTTGCTTGTCAGAAAATGCTAGAATCAGTTGGGTTTATCTATGGACTTTTTTGGGCATCAAGAGCAACTTATTTCACATATGGTAGCCAAGGGGAAGAGCTGGAAAGAGGTGTTTGAAGTCGGATTTTTGTTGCTCAAAGTTTTTTGAGGCAACAAAACAACTCCAGCCACCTAAAAGGATATAAAATTTGCACTTTAAGGGCATGCTACAGCCCATGTTTGGGAGAACATATGCCAAGGTAAATTCTGAATTAATCACTCAGAAAATTCTTATTTTAAGGGGCAGGTACAGCAGCATGTGAAAGGAAAAAAATCTGATTTTGTTGATAAATTCCAGCCTATGGTGTCTTATGAAAATGTTCACGATGAGGCACGCTTGTGACTAGATAAAGAATGGAAAGTACAATCCTATCTTGTAAGTTGGTTGAGGCTTTTATTTGATCACTGTTATGTTCTTCCTATGCATAGAGGATCTGATAAAGGGAAGTCAAAGAGAGATTGTGTAATGCCCCCTTTTCATATAATTTTAGTAATCAATAAAATTGCCCGAATATGGATTATACTCATTCAAAAATATAAGGCAATTTAATTAATTATTAAAATAGAACTATCTTGGATAATTATATGAATTACTGGAATAGTGGTTTCAACCATTTGAAAAATTAAGGTAATTTTAATGATTATTCTAAGGGGTTTTATAATTAATAAATTGCTTGAAAAGTGATTTTTATCACTTTAATTATTAGAGAAATTTAATTAATTATTGAAGCAAGGACCTAATATAAAATAATTATTTAATTTGCCCAAAAAGTAATTTTAATTACTAATTTATTAAGACAAGTTATTTAATTAATTCAAAAAGGCCTAAAGTGAAATTAAAATGAATGTCGGCTTGGGAGTAAGCAAAGAAAAAGAAAAAATATCCTAAAAGTTGGCAAGAGGGTTATGAGGTATTTTACCTCCCCAAATTGGTTCGCCTCCCTTTGGAAGGTACAAATATAAAGTGAAGATTACAATTGAAAACATGTTGAATTTGATGTTATTTCTTCATGCTTGAAGAAGATGATGAGATGCATGCTCAATAGGTGTTCGTAGATTTGGAGCTGATTATTCTAAAAAAAGTGTCTTTTGACACCACCTTTGCTAAAGGAGGTTTTGTTACTTGCCCTAGAGTGGGGTGATTTACTTTGAGAGGTCATTGAGAGGGTTTGATGGATTATTTGAGGTCCATTTGATGCATAATAATTCTGATTATTATTTGTACTAATTTTGCAAGTGGAGCGATTTAATTTGGAGGCTTGTGAGAGTGTTTGGAGATCTTTATTAGGGTCTATTTGAGCAATTTAAAATTCTGTAATTTATTGCTAATTTTTTTGAATATTGACGTAGGATTTGGAGAAGTTTTTATGAAGTTTCAAGGCTCTAATTTGCTAGAATATTAAATAATAATTTTGAGATTATTATTTAAATTATTGACTTGGGCGACTAGCCTAGGAGGTCTTTTGGGCCATTTTGGATGCTCTAAGGGATCGTTGGTATTTTTTCTGGATTTTTGGCACATGTGGCATATTTTTGGCGAGGGTTTGAAGCAAAAAATAAGCAAAGAACAACTATATTTGAGATAAAATTCATAATTTTTCAGCTATCATAAATTAGCATTTGATCCTCAATAAATTGGCAAAAAGGTACATCTTTCCTCTTTTCAATTTATTGCTTATATTTACAAGCATTCATGTGAATTTTGGATAAATTAATGGCTGGAATTTGTCTACACATCCCTTACATATTGGCGCCTAGGGTTTCTTGGGGTTTGGTAAGGGTTTTCAATCAATTCTTGCAAATTAAGGTTTGCTGATTTTTAATTTCAGAATTTGTGAATTTTAGGAGAAAACCCATTTTTTGTTAAATCATCCCATTTGGGGACATTACAATGGTATCAGAGCACCGATCTTGTCCACCTGTGAGGTTTGGTATTAATTTGGATACAAGTAAAATGATTTTGTGTTATCAGAAAAGATGAAGAAGCCATGGAAGAAATGGAGAAAAAAAGGCTCTACAGTGTAGGTAGAAGGCTAAGGAACTTATGCCAACCACTGGAGGATGTAATCAACACCTTGGAAGAAGTAGAAAAGAGGTTATCCAAGATAAATCAATCACAATATGAGTTCATGAAGTGGGTGGTATAGCCCTCAAAGACTTACTTGGTTCAACATGAATTATTGAGAGATACAGATGAGGTAAGGCTCTTGGTTAATAGTTGTATTAATGAGGTTTTAAGACTAACGGTTCTCGAAGTTCCCTATAGTGATAAAATCACGAGAGAAATATTTTCGTTGATGGTGGTGAGCTTCCAAGGTCTCAAAGAAGACAAAGGACACTCCGTGGCTAGAAGAATCAATATCCTGGAAACTATGGCTTCAACCAGGTCATGTATTTTGATGTTAGATATGGAGTGTGATTAATTTATTGTTAAGATGTTTCAACATTTCCTTGAAATTGCTTGTAAGAATCCTACCAAAAATATTGTAGCTTCTATGCAGAAAATCTTAACCTTAACACTCAATGAGAGTGATGATCTTTCCAAGCCATTATTATCTATCTCATTGACAGGTTTGAGGCCTTATTTGATAGTGGAGCATGTAGAGGAAGAGAAGATTGAATTACATGGAGAGTTGGAGGGAAAGAATGAAGGGACAACCTATGAAGAAGCCAAATAAACAAAAAAAATAAAGGAGGAAGATGAGCTACAAAAAGATGACACTTTGGGGTAGCCTAGAGTGGGAGATTGTAAGAACCAAAAATCTGAGTTTTTGGAGCAGCAAAGAGGGCTGCAAATGATAGATGAAAATGAGGAAATGCTAGGTGCTTTGGGGCAGCCAAGTACCCCAAACTTTGGCATTCGAAAAAATGATTTTGAACAAACCAAGGAAACTGAGATATTCATAAAAAGGTATGAGTTGAATGATGATTTTTGTTTGATATCTAATAATTGTTCAAAATTGTTGCAGGACTCTAGATTTGATGGAAGAGCTTGGAAGGAACAATTTCTAATTGCAAATGAGAAAGGGGTGCAAGTCGTGACAAAGTTGGATGGTAAAGGGGGCTTCTTGATGAATTAATGCACCATGAAAAGGAATGCTTGAAGGTAATGATTGCTGATTTTTATTCAACCCCAATCAAATATGTAATAGAAGTAATAAAATCAGGAGTTGCAAGGGTTGCCAACCATGAAAAAGAAATGAGGGGCACTAAGGGAAGAGAGAAACTCTTCCTTATCAATTTTTGGGTTGGACATGACAAGCTTCTGTGATGGTTGTGGGATCTAGGTGAGTGCTATAAACATGATTTTGTTATTTTGCTATGTTGTGAAACAAAGGACAAGGTTTGGATCCTCATGGAAAAGGGCATAAGCAAGAAGCACCATGATCCAAGAATCAAGGGAAGGGCTGTAAGTAATACATTCGCTGCTGTTTTTCACATGTTCAATTTGTTTCTCACTAAGCTTTTTGTTGCCATGAAAAGTGTTGGCCCTAGGGAGGTGTGCCTCTCACACCCCAACACTTTGAAAGTGATCTCTACATGTATGAGTGGTTTTCCAACCACTATTAAGGGAATGTTGAAGGAGAAAAAAACATGCTACAACCATGATATGAAAAAGCTAAGACACCACAAGGGAGCCCATGTCATGCTCATAAGGCATGATGAAGTGATTGTAAAAATGTCATTAAACACTAATGCTTTCACTAATATGTTTGCTTCTTGTGTAGGATCACTAGAGAAATCATGTGCTAGGAATACAAAGAGTGCAAGAAAAGTTGTAGTCCCCATATTTTAGCAACCAAAGGAAGGTAGCGAAAACTATCCAACCTCATGTTTGAAGGGGATGATAAAAAATAAGAGAGAAGGAAATGAACAAGGGGCTGCAGTTGTTGATCATGGACAGCCTATGGCATCAAGGTAATTTTGGTTCCCTACATCTTTGGTAAGTGTAGCAAATTTTGAATGTTGTCATGCTTGTATTGGGAGGGATGAAATGAGAGTTGATTGCAAAGGGCTACCCAAAAATTACTTTGGGCAATACCCTATTCCTTCTTGCAAGGGTGGAAATGGAGGTGTTTCAAGGAAAATGAGACCCCTCTTGAATTTCAAATGGGATACAAATACAAACAGCTGTTTGCAAGGTTCAAATGGTAGGAAAAGTTGGTCCTTTTGCTTACAAAAGAATGATAAACACAGCTGGGCTTACATATGGACTCTTTTGGGCATAAAAAACAATTTATTTTGCATCTGGCAGCCAAGGGAAAGAGCTGGAAAAAGAGGTATGAAGTCTGAATTTTTTGATTTAAAATTTTCTGAGTCAACAAAACAAATCCAGCCACCAAGTGAGGTAAAAAAATTGAAAAATTGGAGTTTGAGACAGCCCAAAGGGGGAAGGATGAATGCACGAATGAACTTTGAACTTTATTACTCATAAAATTCTGAGTTAGGAAGGCAAGGACAGCCGCATCATGAAGGTGAGAAACCTGATTTTTTTGACATATTCCAGCGTTTAGCAAGTTCTGAAAATGCTCACGATTGGGAACACTTCGTGCATGAAGGGTGGGAGAACACAAGAAAGGTACAGCCTTCTCTCGTGATCGAAATAAAACTTTTGTTAGACTTGATTTGTGCTCCATATGTGCACGGAAATATTGATAAGGGGGTGTAAATGGAAAGATTACATTTACGAATTAAAGAAGGTTTGGTATGGCATTCTTTATCCATTGGGGATATGTCACACTATGCTTTTTGACAAAAGTTATTCCACTTAACAGGTACAGGGGCAAGGCTTTTTGAGCACTACAATGGGTTTTACCACTTGGACATGGTAATTGGGCATATGAGCTTGCATTTACTTGAAAGCAAACAAATTTGGGAAGGGAGGATTGTAATGTCCCCTTTCCATATAATTTTAGTAATTAATAAAATTGCCTGAATAGTGATTTTAATTATTCGAAAATACAAGGTAATTTAATTAATTATTAAAATAGAACTATCTTAAAAAATTATTTGAATTACCAGAAAAGTGGTTTTAACCTTTTAGAAAATTAAGGTAATTTTAATGATTATTCTAAGGGGTTTTATAATTAATAAATTATTTGAAAAATGATTTTTATCACTTCAATTATTAGAGCAATTTAATTAATTATTGAAGCAAGGACCTAATATAAAATAATTATTTAATTCGTCCAAAAAATAATTTTAACAACTAATTTATTAAGGCAAGTTATTTAATTAATTCAAAAAGGCTTAAAGTGATTAAAATGAATGTCGGCTTGGGAGCTAAGTAAAGAAAATGAAAAGATATCCTAAAAGTTGGCAAGAGAGGGTTATAAGGTATTTTACCTCTCCAACGTGGTTCGCCCCTCTTTGGAAGGTATAAATACAAGGTGAAGATCACAATTGAAGACATGTTGAATTTGATATTATTTCTTCATGCTTGAAGAAGATAATGGGATGCATGCCCAATAGGTGTTCGTAGATTTGGAGCTGATTATTCTAAAAAAGGTGTCTTTTGACGCCACCTTTGGTAAAGGAGGTTTTGTTACTTGCCTTAGAGGGGCGATTTGCTTTGAGAGGCCATTGAGAGGGTTTGGTGGATTATTTGAGGTCCATTTGATGCATAATATTTTTGATTATTATTTGTACTAATTTTGCAAGTGGAGCGACTTAATTTGGAGGCTTGTGAGTGTTTGGAGATCCTTTTTAGGGTCTATTTGAGCATTTAATATTCTGTAATTTATTGCTAATATTCTTGAATATTGATGTAGGATTTGGAAAAGTTTTTATGAAGTTTCAAGGCTCTAATTTGCTAGAATATTAAATAATAATTTTGAGATTATTATTTAAATTATTGACTTGGGCGACTAGCCTAGGAGGTCTTTCGGGCCATTTTGGATGCTCTAGGGGATCGTTGGTATTTTTTCCGGATTTTTGGCACATGTGGCATATTTTTGGCGAGGGTTTGAAGCAAAAAATAAGCAAAGAACAACTATATTTGAGATAAAATTCATAATTTTTACAGCTATCATAAATTAGCATTTGATCCTCAATAAATTGGCAAAAAGGTACATCTTTCCTCTTTTCAATTTATTGCTTATATTTACAAGCATTCATGTGAATTTTGGATAAATTAATGGCTGGAATTTGTCTACACATCCCTTGCATATTGATTCCTAGGGTTTCTTGGGGTTTGGTAAGGGTTTTTGATCAATTCTTGCAAACTAGGGTTTGCTGATTTTTAATTTCAAAATTTGTGAATTTTAGGGGAAAACACTTTTTTTTGTTAAATCGTTCTATTTGGGGACATTATAGATTGCATGCCACATGTTTTGAGACACGCTCAAGTGAGATTGCATCTATGTGCCACTTTCATTCAAAACATGTTTCAAAGTGAGCTTATTGTGACTTCTTTCCAAATTGTGGAAACATTTTTTGAGGGCACATTGATAACTATGAGAGGCTTCATCAAAGGCAAACGAGTATGGCATATGATAATTCTTTGGGGATATGAGGAATCTTTGAAAGGTGGTCATGACACCTTTAGCTCATGGGGGCAACCTCCATGGTATAGGTTTAGCAAGTTGGGAATTTAAATTGGAGCTTCTTTTCAGTGAGAAGCAATTTCAGTTGGTGAGTGCATCATGAAGAATGTGAGGACAACCCCACGGCTTTAGCAATTGTTTGAGGACAAACAATTTTGGGTAGGGAGGACTATAATGCCCCCTTTTTTGGCATAGCTTGCTTATGGACCCTTAGCTTGTTTTGTTTCCATAAGGCTAAGGGAAAGAAAGAAAATGGAACTATGAGGGGGCCATTCAAAGAGCAAAAAGGTGAAAAATACTTAAGTGTTGTAATTTTCAGTTATGTAAAAAATACTTTTAGTCAAATTCTCACTTAAGTAGGGGACCTTTAAGGGTCATGAGAGCCTAACCCCTCAAAAAAAAAATTTAAAAAGGTAAAATTGCTTATGATTCAAAAGTCACATCCTTCTAATTTGGGCGCCACCGTTGGGGATGATTATAAAGAGCAATTGAGGGTTCATTTGAAAGGTTATGTTAATTTGGAATATTGAATTGTTGATCAAGCATGTCAAGTTTGTTCACCACAATTTGAGGACAAAAACCTTCAAGTGTGCCAAGGGTTTGAGGACGAAAATCTCGATTCCTACATTTAGGGCAGCTCTATTTAAGGGCTAAATTGTGCTTCAGATTTGCATGGTTGCATGTAGTTGGACTTACAAAGGTGTTTTAGATCACCACCTTCATTAAGGATTAAATAAAACTTAGTAGAGAGCTGAAATTTTACAAATTGAAGGTCAAAGAGGAGCGAACCACTCTAGGGCAGCAAGGAGACTACCAAAGCTAGGCGACTTCCTTGTAGGGTAGGGCGAATGTCTTAGGGCATCATTGGACTTGCTTTTGGTGACTAAAAATTAGGTCAAGTTAATAATAATATTTTTAATACTATTATCATAATTTTCTGATTATTTGCAAGCTGATTTTGAGTGAACTGAGGTTGGAAATAAAGTAATTAATTTAAAAATTATTTGTATAATTTTTCCTAGTGGAGCGATTCACTTGGGTAGGTTGTTAGAGTGTTTGTGGACTCTAATATTGAAGGAAATAATTTATTTTATATTCTGAAAATTATTTTAATAATTTTTCAAGTGGGGCAGATGATTTGGGGAACTTGGAGACCTTGTTGAAGGGTTACAACAAGGGTTTGATTTTTAGATTTGTTTCTACCTATTTTTCTAAGTGTGGTGATTTGTTTGGAAGGGCTAATTGGACTATTTGCAACCCTAATTTGTTTTTTGGAAGCCCTAATAAATTGCAGGGATTTTAAACATAATTATTGAGAGTTTTTGCAAGGGTTTCAAGACTGATTGGAAGAGAAAAACTCAGTTGCATCAACATCATAAAAATCAGAATTATTGCAAAGAAATTCCAATCATATCACCATTCCATCTTGTCACAAAGAGGTACTTTATTTTAGTTTTATATTTAGTAATTATTGGGGTTATTTTGGAGTGTTGTTGCTTGGAAATTGGACATCTATCTTTGCTAGGGTTTGCTGGTTTTTAGAGCAGATTTTAGATTATTTTCAGATTCACATAAGGGTTTGTTGGAGAACTCTAACCTGGCCCAATTGTCCCATTTGGGGACATTATAGTTTCAATAAAGAGTTGACTTGGTTGCGTGCTCTTTTCCTCACCCCCCATAATTCCCTTTGGCGAACTTCTTGCTTCTGAGTCATTCTCAAGCATCTTTCTATCTCTTTCTCCATCTCTTAGGGATGATATCATTATGAGAGCAGTAAAGCTTTTGGGTATATGATTTTAAGACACGGGTAATACAACCAAGCTTTCCTGTAGAGCTGCCCCCATTGATACATATAGTTATAGTTCCATCTTTGGATTACAATGTGCACATTTGGCTATATATTTATTGTTTGGGGATCATTTCAGTCTTGTATGAAATCCTCAACGAACCCTCTTTCAGCTTCATACATCCTTCTTACAGCCTTATCTCAAACTTTCACAATTATTATTAGCCTTTGAGAATCTTTCAACTAATTCCAGCATTCTATAGAATTCAAACTTGCTTACAATGATTTGCAAAAGATGAGAACATTCAATTTTAGGTCATATCATTTGTGACTCTTTTTCATACTTAGACTCACTCGCACATGCCTGCAGTGCTTTAGTCCACCTATTCTTGCATCATTAGGGTTATCTTAGGCAACTTTTGATACTGAAGTCCACATTAACCATGAGCAGGCTCGCGACATGTGCATGCATCTCTTCAAAAGATAGGTAAGTCAAGGTATGCATATTTAATTTACATCATTTTCACCTCCATTATTTCCTCCATTTACTTCTTTTGGCATATTTTCTTCTTGAGACAACATCTATCACTTCATGTTGTGGATAAGTGACGAGCCATGTGGGGGCATATGTATTCATACAAAAATGGATTACTAACACTTTTAATGTCAAGGGGCTTGTTGGCCAACTACATCTCCCATCATTGATATATCGTGGGATTGGGGTGGGCTTGGCTAGAGCAATAACTTTACCGTAATCATGAGTAGGTGCCCTTATGTGTCTTAGGTCCCTTTGCCACTTGAACATTTCAACACCTCATGTTTGAAGGGAAATAAACCGATAAATTTATATAGGAAAAGTAATGCTAACAAAATATAAAGTTATAACACAAAGGAAAAATGACATACAAACACTAAACACAAGATTTTCATCTGGGAAAACTCTTTTGGGAAAAAATCAAACATAATACAATAACTCAAATTGTTTACAATACAATAACATACTTCAAAGTTCTGCTTTACCCTAATGCATGTGCAAGTTTTTGTAGGCTCCTTAATAAGAAACCGACCAAGCGGTATTACAATACAGTGGTTATGAAACCATGGGTCGTGAAACCACCCATTTGTTACTATGGGTAAAAATTTATGGGTTGACCAAAATGCGCACACTTTATAAAAACACTCTCACCCCAAATCCCATCACTAGTACATGTAGGCTATACAATCCATCACTAAAACAAGTCGGGCTATACAATCCATAAGGGGTGTAAATCATGCAAAGCATACAACACACATCCAACAATTAAAATGCTCTTTAGCTATTTTTTCCCTAAATTAGGCCCACATATTTGATCTTGGTCTAAACCATTGGGTTACTTGGAATTTATGCCCTAGAATTGACATGCATATATATAGCTATAATCCCAAAGGCCATTTTCAAATAACACAACTTTACCTTTTTGTTTGCATTTTCAATAGATCTTCACCATGGACAACTAAATTACCTTAGGAGGACAAAGGGACTTCACCAAAGGATACTTGTTTGCAACACAAGTTTGAAGATAGTGTAGAGTAATACTATTAATCACAATAGTCTTAGGCCCCTTATCCTACATGATCTTCTAGCGTGTCTTCATCCTTCTATACTTCTCCTATAGCCGTCAAACCTTGTGATGTGGTTGCTTTAGTCAAAGGAGGAGCTCTTTTCACCACCAAGTTTCCCACAAGTAAGTACCTCTATTTCCCTCCGTATCTTTATGTTATTTACTTACATTGTTTATTTTATTTCATTTACTTTATTGCATTATTTGGTTGCATTTTATCGCATGATTTGGTCACATTGCTCAAATGCTTTCCTTTTGAGTGTATACTCGGAGAGGCCTCTCTTTATTAAGCTTAGAGACTTACCTAGGAGGTCCCTTTCTAAGTGTATACAAAGACGAGGAATATTTACAGGTTTCTTGTATGGAGTATTTTCCAAGCAAGAAAAAGTGGAACCTCAAAGAAAAGGTGCATGGGGAATTTACTTATCTCATTTGTACTTGAGTTTTTGGGAACCCAAAACCTCTCCATTGGAGTGGTATGATCCGTAATGGTCAGAGTTTCATTTAGGTTAAGAGATGGCAAGTGGACACTGCCACTTGGAGCCACTCAATTGTAGCAGTGTAACTAACAAAATGAATTAATCCGTATTAGACCCATGGAAACCCCAAGATGAAAATATGGGAAGAATGTTGATTATGTCAACAATGTGCTTTGATCGGAAGATTCTGGAAAAAGATGGTTTTGGTGTTTTTGAAGCACAAGGCCTTAGGCAATAAAACATCTACATAATGAAATTGAGAAGGGAAATATAATAGCGGAAAAAAATGTCAAGATGTGGAGTTATGGGATAAGTTGATAGGCAAAGCGACATGTAAGATGTTAGGTGCTGACAATTGAAACATGCTTTGGGCATTTGAATTCCAAGTATCTGAATCACTAACTGTTGCTCTACAGTATGTTTTCTAGTAGTAGGGAAAAAGTTGCGCAAGGGTGAGCAGAATAGATTACAGTGTTGTAGCATTCTAGGGACAAGTTTGTATGTGTTACCATGCTCTAAAGATAACAAATTCTCCGTGTACTCCTAGACATCACATTTCTATTGGGAATAAAGCTGTCGTCACTCTTCCCTTGGAATTTTCTTCCTCCAAAGTGTTTCTTCACATCAATTTGGTATCTCTCTTGTGTGTGTGCTGATATTTATTCTGTTTCCATTGTTATGCTGGTTTGGAGAAGTAATAGTTATTACAACATTAAACTCAATATTTTGATTTGTGTTTACAATAGTTTCAGTTGTATATACATTGAAATCAGCAATTAAGTATTAATAGTATATGAGTAGTGAATTGTTTTAGCTATACATTAGGAAATTATAGATCAGGTTGTAGACCATTAGTATTCTTATGTGTCTTATTAATTTCATGTTAATAGCTGGTGTTGTTATATGGTTAATGATTATATTGTTGGTATTAGGTAGTTTGTAATAACTCTTGTTGGTTATGGTTGGGTGTTGATGGTTGTGTAAACTGGCAACCATAAGTCATTGGTCTTATAAATAGAAGGATATAATTTGGGAAAAGGGCACTGGTATCGGGTCCTCCCTATACTGTATGAATTGTATTGAAACTTATCCTTTATGACTACAAAGCTGCTATTGTTCGGATACTCTACTTTGCCATGGTATGTTAAGCAATTACTATTCTGTGTACGCTGTTATTTGTAGCCTAGTATCTTTGTAGTCATTATACGTTATGTTGTTGTGCCTTTAAAGAACATCAGGTCAAGTTAAAGTTGGTTCAAAGAGAAGGGTGATGAGGCACCACATTATCTTATAAGATTTGTCTGTTGAACATATTCATGAAACAGAATGATAAAAGATATTACAATAATACAAATAGTTCAAGATGGAGACCGACGCATACGAGAAATAATTCATGCTATTGACTCCGAACAAAGGTGAAGAAGAGGGCAACATAGTCAAGGAGGGGACTAGGTAGAAGCGGAAGCTGAGGTGACAACCAAGACCAAAGAGTAAGTAAAAGCTGGAGCCATAGTTGGAGTGAAAACCAAGTAAGGGTTCAGTCGAAACTGGGGAAGCCTATGCCACTTGCGAGTAAGGAGTGGGTAGAGATTGCCATAGCCCTTCTGGAGGAGGAAGTGCGGACCTTGTCGATCAAGTGGAAGTGGCTGCTGAGGTGACAACCAAGGCCAAAGCATAAGTAGAAGCTAGAGCTAGAGCTAGAGCCAAAACCAAGTAAGGGTCCAACTGAAATTGGTGAACCCTATGCCACTCTCAAGCAAGGAGTGGTAGAAATTGACATAACCCTTATGGAGGAAGGATTTGGGGACCTTGTCAACCAGGTTGGGTTGAAGGGTGTTGCAAGAGAGTCATGTGAAAATTTCAGGGCAAGTTGGAGGGAGTCACAATTAAAGGGGACCTGATGGCATGCAAGATAGTGTATGCATCCTTGTCAAAGGAACAATCAAACATAGGGACATCTGATAGTGTTAAGAGAGCAAAGGAACTTGCAACATAAACCTTCTTAAGGAGGAGAATCATATTTGAAGAGCCACGTTAGAAGCATCCTGTAACTAGAGCCATGGTTACCCCATCATTCCATCTCCTAAAAAGTAGAAATTTCCAAAGTTCACTGGTGGCAAATTAGAGGATCTTGTACAACATTGTAGGATGTGGTACAATCTAGACTTCTAATGGGCACATAGATGAATGTCTTTTATTGCGACGCTTTCCAGCCATACTTCAAGGGGTGGCCATTGATTGGTGCATTGATGCACCCAACATTGATAAGGTTACATGGGAGAAGCTGGGGAAAGCATTCAAGAATAAATTTAAGCTCCTTAGAGACGACAATGAGATTGTCACGGAAATATATGTTACTTGGTAGGGTAAACACAAAAATGTTTTGGACAATTGGTTGGGCATGCACTTTTGGTAGGGGAGATTTAGTGGTGAGCAGCTTTGAAGGAAGGCCATCTGGTTTCAAATTGGAGCCATTCACCTCTAATTCCATCATGCCACATCATATTGATTGAACTGTAGAGTGGCTGGTGACTGAATTCATGAATAATTTTGCATTTGCAAGCCACTGGTTGTGTGGGCAGGCTTTATATTTGGCATTTCAACCAAAATTTGGAGAAGTAATCTAGTCCAAAAAATGGGTATATCCTCCTTTGATCCTGCAACGGAACATCCTTGTGATGGTGTTACAAGAGCAAAATGGTGGTTGGATTCATGGCTAATCTCACATATGCAGGGCATTAGCTTTATGTGCAGGAATGTTTGAAAGCTTAACATTTTGATTTTTTAGAACTGCACAAAGGTGAAGTAATCTGGACCCAAATTGGGAATGTCTTCCTTCAATTCAGTCATGGCACGTCATATTGGTGCAATTTCAGAGCTGATGGGGGTCGAATTGGAGGATTTTATGCTCAAAATTAATGGCTCAAGTGCAGGTTTGCACTTTTTTTGAGGTAAAGCCATCCGAGTCAAAATTAAAAGCATCCTCCTTTAATCCAAGGGTGCATCACAATGGTGGAGTTGCAAAGGTTCTGGTGGTCAGATTTATGGAAGAATGGATGCTTGCAGGTCATGGTTTGGAAGTTTCCATTAATTAATGGAATGTTGTATGCCTTTATTAAGCTTGGCCTTTTTTTTTTTTTTCGCTGTGAATTGCTTTCAACATCAGTCTAGTCCACCAATAGCGCAATATTTAGAAGATGTCAATGGTGACTTAGCCAAGGGAATGCACCATTGGAGGAGATAGTAAGTGGTGGAGCCCTTTGGCCTTGGTTTGATAATGCAACTCGCAACTTTTATTTACAAGGTAGACTTTGGCTTATAAAGTTATACTTTATTGTAAAGTCATATTAAAATGGAGGGACCTACCATAGCCTACATGGCTTCGAAAGCCAATAGTGCACTAGTTTTGAACTAGCAATGGTGAGTAGGCAATGCAAATGCACTATTGGTGCAAGGTACAAGGCAAAAATATGCTAAGGCTCATTTCCACACCATTATATTTGGGCATGGAATATGTGCCTTCGGATTTGCTTTTGACAATTTTGGTTAGAAATGCAAAAAATGCGAAGATTTTTGCCCTGTATGAGAGGCAAAATTTTCAGTCAAAAATGCATTTTTAGAAGCAGTCTGATGGCCAGGTAAAGCCCATTTTGGTTTTGGTGTCAGAGGCCCCGCCTTTCAACCTTGCCTTGTATCAAACCCCTTGACTCTGCTGGGCACTACCACCTCTAGACTCTTGCTTCGAGATCAAAAACAAAAAAGGAGGATTGGTTGGGAATCGTGCTAGATGAATTAGGCAAATTTTGACTTCATGCCCAAAAGATGGAGGCCACATGGTTCGACGCATAGTAGGCATGCTTCCCTGAGAGCCGCTTGAAATGTTGTTATGCTCCTTGGATGTTTGCACTATTGTTTGCCAAGTTTGGATCTTTGCCATGGCATTTCATAGTGGCTAGACCTCTTCGTTAAAATTGCTTGGGAATCAATTCCCTTTTATGCATGGTCCACCTTTTTAGCAAGCTCCATGCAAGGGATTTTATTTAATTAGCAAAGCCCACCTTTTATTGAAAAGCTTTTAAGCTTTTGAATCTTAAAATAAACCCACAGAGGGCCATGAATGGAGGAGATGGGCCACCTTTATTTGAATGCTTTTTAGGCTTTTAGGCATTTAAAGTGAAATCCACAGGAGTGGATGGCAAGCAAAAAGGTGGGCTTGCTATTCAAAAGATTTAAAGCTTCCCATGCAATAAATAGTGGAAATTTAGTAAAAAACCTTTGCCTTGGTTTGCTCCACTCAATTTTTTGAATTCATGACAATATTTTGGTGGAGGCAAACGTAGATTCAAGAAAGCATCAGATAGTTTTTGCATAGAAGGTGGCTACAAAATTATGACACACGGGTGCACAATTCAAAACCACTTTTCTCTTTGTTAGCAAATGTGGATGCTCAAGAATGAAGAGAGAAGAATGAAAGGCATGCAAGACACACATATCGAAGTGTGTGTGCAGTGTGTATTTATTATACTGGAAGCGGTTACAGAAGTTGAGGCGGTTTATAACCAACCTTAGTTAGCAGACTAACTAATGAGTTAGTTAATATGTTTAACACCCCCTCTTAATGCTTAAACCGGAAACAACACCAAGTTTGTCCCAAAATTTTACAAACAAAATAGGACCAAATAGTTTAGTCATTACATATACAAACTGATCAACAGATATCAACGTGAAATCCACAGTCCTCTAACATTTCGTTGCTGTCCAATGTGGGAACTTCAGTGTAGACAACAACCGAACATGATAGCCAACAACAAAATGAAGGTCCGGCCATATGGACATAAGATGTAGCAAGCTGTCCACCAAGTCTCTAATGAGTGATTTATTGACCGGTAATGAATCATCGAGGGCTGATGATTTCAGCCCAATCTCCCAAAGTCTAAATCTAGAACCTTGGAGATGCCGATCAATTAAAACATCCCAGGCTTGTGAAGCCTGCCTAAGTCCACACAAGGACTCAATTATCCTGTAAAACAAATGATCACTATGGGGAACCCAAAATCCATCAAGCTACACCATATAGACCTCCTTGTCCAAATATCTGGAGAGAAGCAAATGATTTGTGACCATCTTTGCAGTATAAGCATCCTCATTTATTCCCCCCTATTGGGAAAAGCCTTTTGCAAAAGATGAGCCATGTACTTGTGCAAAGTACAAAAAATATCCACCCATTTGTATCCAATGGAGTGTAGAACTGGCCATTCAGGTACCATACCAAGGTTAGAATCTAGAGCAAAATGACCATGCTCTATTGAACAAATAACTTTATTCTTGGTTTTCTGAGCCAATGAATTTGACCAAGGCATTTCATCATTCTGCACAATTACTAGTGAATCTGACTGAGATTGAGGAATTGCATCCTCTTACACATTCTGTATAGTGGATATTCCCTCCACCACTAATGCATATAAGTTGACTGGATCAGGGTGAACAAGCCTATCCTTCTACACATCTTGTATGGTGGATTCACTCTCCACTCGTGCATCTACGTTGACTGTGGTAGAGTCAACAAGTCTATACAGACCAGCTTGCCCAATACCCCGGGCAAAAACCTTATCTTGTCTTATAACAAACACAACACATTGTTTTCTAGAGAAATTTACAGCAATATTGGGATTTTTCGTTAATTGAATAATAGACAGGAAATTTTTACTTAGGCTAAGAACATACAAAACATTCCTGACTATGATTGTGCATTATTCAATTTTATACGAACATCTCCTATCCCCTCTATTGCATATGACATGCCATCAACTAAAGAAACTGAATCAAAATGGTTTTTACTTGCAATAAATTTGACATACCAATCTTTACGACATGTAAAATGCCTAGATGCACTAGAATTAATGAACCAACTACTAGTATGTGAGTGAGTATGATGCCACAAGGGCATACTCTTCTTCAGATTCCCCTTCAATTGCTACCACATTTGTTGCTTGATTGGTTTGTTAGGAAATTGCACACTGTCGCTTCTGGCAATCTTTTTTCATATGCCCAACCTTATGATAGTAAAAACATGTTCCCTGATACTTAGAAGATGGATCTGTAGAAATACGTTTCCACTTCCCTTTCCCCTTCTCCTGAGTAGCAAGTGCACTCTCTTCTTGTCCAACATTGGACTCCTATGTTTGTGTCTATCTGCGTTCCTTCTATAGCAGATAGGAACTCCCCTGATCAAATGTCAGGGTCTGGCTTTCCACCATCAAATGAAGAGCCTCCACAAAAGATTCGTAGGATGGTGGCAAGTTGTTCAGAACCAGTGCCACCATGTTGTCATCATCAACCTTCTTGTTAATAGCTGAAAGCTCGTCTCGAAGATCTTTCATCCGAAGTAGGTGATCGGATAGAGAATCACCCTCATTCATCTTGATAGAGAATAACATATTTTTTAGGTACAACACTTGACTTTTCTCTAAACTCTGATACTTGTTCTGTAAACTGGGCCATAACGCACTCATTGTAGTGGCATTCTGAACCTCAAGAGTCATATTATCTGACACAGATAGCTTCAGCAACAAGGCTTCCTTATGATGCTTCTCATACTCCACAAAATCCGTAGCAGGTCTTGCCTCAATGCCAAGGACAATTTTGTCCCAATTGCGATATTTCGCAATCATTAAAATTTTATGACTTCACACGTTATAATTTTGCCTAGTCAATTTTTGGGCCTCGGGAAGGATGAGGTTTTGAATATTGGCCATTTTTCACTACAAAAAATAATTTTAACCAATATAATAAATTTCGCAAATTTCCTCAAAATTGAGCTATTAAAATTTTTGCAAAAATTGAACTCTTTTTTTTTTTGATTTCCCTAATTCCATTCAATGTTCAAAATACTCGGAAAAAAGATTTTGTTAAAAATCCGAAAAAAGAATTTTTGAACTCATGGAAATTTAACATTGGGAACTCACGGAAATTTAATGTTGAGGACTGTGCCCATCCTTGTTCACTATTTGGCGGTTGACTGCAACCTCTCGTGCCTGCCCTTCGAATATTCAGTCCTCTATTTTCGTGCATGCCTAGCGATTGCTATTTTTGTGCTTGCCTGGCAATTGGGACTTGGACATCCCTGCAAACTCCACGAAACCCTTGTAACTGCAAACTTCGAAGCTTGCGTCCTTTTCGTGACTTCAACCTCCCTTCGTCACGATTGGTTTGCTCCACGAAACCCTTTCCGCGTTCAAGCTAAGACTAGCGTGAGTGTTTTGTGCCCTTCCTCGGCTCGTGCCACTTCCCTCGTGTGATTTTCCATGAACCTGCGTGCCACCTCCCTCGCGTCCTTTTTTTGGAATTTCTCTTGCCCTCGACGGTGTAAACTCGCATGACTGCAAACTGGTGGTTCCCATGTCCTTCGTGACTGTTTATACCTTTCCATGTCCTTCATGAAAACGACTATGCCTTGGCATTTTCATGACCTTGTTGGGGAATGTTGTGACCTCTGTGTGCTTTCTGCTTTCCTTAAAACCACGACTCTGCATTGTTTTCCTCACGGGATTGCGTCAAAACATGATTGTGCTTGAACGTTGAACGTCCATGATCCTTCACAAAAAAACGACTATGCCCTCCGCGGGACTGTGCCTATTGTCTTCTTCCGCTAACTCTTCACGACTCTTCACAATTTGTCTATAACTTGTGAATAGCTTCTGTGAACTTCGATCTTCCTTCATGAAAATCACGTGCCCTAGAATGGGCTTTTCTTCAGCTAGGTCTCTCCTTCAATTTGCCTCGAACCTTTTCTTTTATCTGGAGTTGTTGGTCCCCTCGATCCGAGGCTTCCTCGAACAATGTCTCCATTCGTACCAATTAGGCTTCCTCGAACGATCGCTTGCTGTTCGTACTTGGTGGCTTTCCTTGAACAGTGGCTCTGATACCACTGTTAGCAAATGTAGATGCTCAAGAATGAAGAGAGAAGAATGAAAGGCATGCAAGACGCACATATCAGAGTGTGTGTGCAACGTGTATTTATTATGCTAGAAGCGGTTACAGAATTTGAGGTGTTTTATAACCAACCTTAGTTAGCAGACTGACTAATGAGTTAGTTAATATGTTTAACACTCTTTCGTTTAATTTTTTGTAATTAAATACGAGTCTCCCTATTATTCAGATCCTCACTCCATGGAATTTTTCTAGCTCTCACGGAGAGCCTCATTGTGAAGTTTATTGCCTCAACAACTTTTTTATTTTAATTTTTTGTTCATTTCCAACATTTTGTATATTGCAATTGTGTATTTTGAACAACACCTTAGGAATTGTTTGTGGCTATTTGTTGCCTTTGTTCTTTATTTGTGTGCATATATTTCAATCATTTACATCTTGCGATGCTAATTTTGAAATGATTTATTTAAATACTAGTGTTTTTCCTATGCATATGTTCCTTTGGATGGAGGGTACACTACTCTAGCGCATCACCCTCTTTTTTGCTTTCTTCTCCCTTTTCATCCAACAACATTAGATTAGCGTTATAATAAGAGGAGCCAACCTCTCAATCTCAGAGGTTGTTTCATTGCTATTGCATGCATTGAGGCTTCTCGGTTGTTATGTTGGTACATTTTCTAGCATCAACAAGTACCATTCAATTTTTGTGCTCTAATGGTTTTGCTTGCTTCCTTTTTGCTGGCAGTTCTTTAGTTGTGGACTACATCATTGCAATTAGGCATCTTTTGTCAAAGGTCTTGGGTAACTGTAACCAATGAGTACTCATCAAGGGGATTTTTTGGGTAATCAACAAGTATTTGATAGAGCTGGTCGAATAACCAGGAATAACCTACAAAGGCAAAAAATACTTAAATTTATCAAAAAAACATAATTCTTTAAAAAATTGCAAAAGCAAAATAGATCAAATGAGTCTGTAAAACGTTGGGGAAGTGTTTTTTATTAAATTTGAATACAAATAAAGTATAAAATTGCATAATCATGTGAATACAACTGTGACACTATCAAGTTGTCAACAACAAACTGATATAGACTACGTGATACTTATAGTCTTATACAAGAATTTAAAAGTTTAGATTACAAGAATCTATAAGTACAGATTATAAGAATCTATAATTTTCTCTTCCCTGCTCTTTGAAAAACTAAGGGAGACTGACAAACTCTAGTCCTCCCACTAGGCCGCCCTGCCTTGCTCTGTCTAGAACGCTGCACCTATACCACTGCCTCTGCCTCATCTTCAAGGATGTCCTCCAATCCAATCTCTCTTCCTTCTACTATAGCTGCACCCTTCATAGCTTGCCTCTCAAAATCAACAATCTCGTCCTCTGTGAACGTGGGGGCCTCCTATGCAATCCAATCACTATAGGGATCAATCTCATCTAGATCGATAGACTCTTCTGATGCGTTCTCCAACTTCTTTGTGCGAAGTCGAAAGTTGTATTGCACAAAAATTAGGTCATTGAGGCGTTGTTGGCTCAACTCGTGCTTCTTCGTATGAATGGCGTCAAACAAACTCCAATTGTACTCACATCTAAAAGCGCTATAAGCTTGAGATAAAATGCGGAGGGTTAGCCTTTGAAGATGTGGGGTATTCCCACCCCAATCTTCCCACACCGACCTGGCAAACAAGATATTCAAAATTTTGTAAGTAATTAATAATTATAAATTTGTAATTGGTAAGGTACAAATAAAAACTTTATTTTCTATTACCTGGTGACTGCGTGGCTCTCCCTTGGATAACTAGTGCTAAAAAAATAGCCTCCTCTTTACCTGCTTGTAGTTTTGCAACTTCATAATAATGAGGTCCCTCACTTCAACGTCAAGTGTCATACTATCAATGCATGTTGAGAGCCCCTCCATAATCCCTCCACTAGCATCTGTGAAACCATCAGAGTAGAAAAACGTGAGGTTAAGGTAGTACCCCGTTGCATGGATGGGTTGGTGGAGTTGATTGTTCCACCTCCAATCAATCAACTCCCAAATGGGATCAAATTTGGCACGATCTCCCTTATAATAGTTTTGGATGGCCTCTTTGACCCTATCCATGGCTTCATAAATATAATCCATTGGGTTTTGCTCCCCATCCATCAATTGCAAAACCTTCACCAAAGGCTCTGACACTTACAAAGTTACAAACAAATTAAAGTTAGTGTTACAAACTTATAAATAAAATAAATACTCTTAAGTTTAAAAAATTGAAAAGAAGGGAAATGATTTGAAATTTAAATTTAAACTTGAATTTCAAGTTACCTTGACGATCTTTGTAGCTCTCGTTTTGAAGGCCTCACTAAAAATTGTCTTCCCAACCTTGATTCCATCAGCTTTCTTAGAATATGACAACTTCACCCATGCTTGAGACACAAACATCTGCTTCAAAGGTGTCAAAAAATTGCAAATACTTTGCAACATAAGAAAGTTCATTGCAAACTTGATGACACCTGCTCGAACAATCTCTTTTCCCTTGGTGTGCTCTCTTATCAAGTTAAGAACCCAAGGGTGATTGTATATATATTTTGTTATTTCTCTAGCTTTTTTTACAACCGGTCACACCTAATTAAGTTTGCTTATGTCCTCCAAAAGAAGGTCAAAGTAATGGGCCATGCAAGGGGTCCAAAAGAGTGATTGATGTCTCTTTCTGAGAAGTCTCCCAGCCACCACATATGTTGTTGTATTGTTTGTGATAACTTAGACAACATTCTTGATGCCCACTTCTAAAACAACCTTATCTAGCATCAAACTCAAAGTTTTTGCATTTTTCATCTTGCTAGATGCATCAATAGATTTAAAAAAAAGTAGCTCACCATTTGAAGCCGCCAAAACATTGAGGGTGCGGTTCTTTCCATCTGTCCATCTATAAAAAAGAATGATGCATTTGAACTTACGCCACAACCTCTTATGGTCTTCTACAAATACTTTTGCATCTTCAATTACATTCTGGAGCAACTTTCCACTTAAGTCTCTTGGAGAGGGTGTCTTGTATCTTTTCCCTGTAACTGTCAATGTTGTCACCAAATACTTCCAGTGCGGGCTCCTCGCCACATTGAAGGGAAGGTTGTTGAAATATTAAAAATATGTGCATGCTTTATCTGCTTTCGCATATGCTTTCTTGTTTCATCTTGTACCTTGCAGCGAAGGTTGTGTCTCATGTGTGTTTCTAGACACAAAAAATGAGTGTCTGACTCGAACTTGATAAAGATGTGTCATGGCGTTTATGTGGACCACAACTAGATCCCACAATTTTTGTCATAGATGCCTCTTTTTTCTTTGTCCATGTGGGAACATTGGTCGTTGTTAGGGCTGCTTGCATCCCTACCCTCTCTAGTTTCTTTTCGTCCAATAATGCAAGCTTTGCAATCATCTCTCGTTTTGCTTCTTCCGTGACATTGGGACAAGACATGATGTCACAGGAAGGAATGCATGAAAGGTGGTATTTAAGACGATTGATGCCTCCTAACATCTTTTTCAAGCAAAATGAACAAATTGAAACCGTTTGGGACATTCGAACTCGCATGACATACTTTCACGCAGCGGTGCGAGCATTAGGGGGAACCGATTGGCTACCATTGATTAACTCTGACCCCGATGCACTAGCCAATGCCATTGTTTGCTAATGGATAACCTGCAAACATGTTTAAAACAACATTAACAAATTAAAAAGTAAAAACATTTAACACATTAAAAAACAATAAATAAATTATAATGATAAACTAATAAACAAAAACTAAAATACATTTAACGAACAAATTGAAACCTTGGAAAACGATTCTCTACAATAAATAAATTTTAATGATAAACATAAACTATAATGGTTAGAAAACAACATTTTAAATAAAAAATTATGCATAAATTGTAAATACTAAACACTAATATTTAATGCAATGCATGAAATTTGAACGAAATACATGAAATTTGAATATTAAAATTGAAAATATCTACCAAACACGTTTATAATTAAATTACAATTCCTTTACATGCTCATAAATAAAAACAAAACAAAACAAATGTACTACCTTGGAAATCGCTTTGCTGATTTCTCCTTCCAATCCACTCTTGAATGCTCCAAATCTTGTGTGAATGCAATGAAAGGGGGCATGTTTCAATTTATAAGACAATTTTCCATGTTTTCTCAAGGTTTGGCATCCATTTTCGTGGTTTATCAGCGTTTTGACCATGTTTTCCATATATTTGCAGTGTATAAGTCTATGGCGAGTACGCGCCGGTTACTTTTGATTAGTTGCGAGTATAGGTCTATGGCGAGCACTCGCCAGTTAATCGTGTGTAATTGGCGAGTACTTGCAGGAACATAAAAAACTGTTGATTTTTTTTTTGCGGCGGTTTCGAATGGTGGTTAACCACCTAAGACTTTCGCTGGTGAGTAATCGAGAAACTGGGGGTCACTCGCCGGTTATGTAGTCCATGGTTATAACCATAGATCATCAACTGCTTATCTTCATCTAGGATCAATTGTAGGGAAGCAAAATTTATTATTGATTAGTTCAATGCATTTGGAGTAGTCATTCTCTAGGAATAGATATTTAAGGAGTTAGCATGAATGCATGTTTGCAGGCAAGAGGTGAAATTGATGATTAAGCTGTAATATGCCTTGTTTAAACCTCAGATTATGGGGAAATTGTTATGGCCATCCTTAACCTTCCATAGAAGACCCTAGACCTATTATCGATACTATTCATGGACCTTGCTACCCTATTTTTTTGGAAGTGTGCTTTCAAGTGGTTACATCACCTATGCCATAATACTATGGGCACACTAAGGCCTATTATTTCAAAGGTAGGAATATATCAGGGCTTCAAACAATAGCAAAACTATTCCTTCATCCCTTAGCTGTCATTTTTATTACCTATGAATAACATAATATGACTCTGTTTTAATACACAATTATATCACTTATACTTGCCCTCTTTATCATACATTGACATGCACACATTATCTTGAAGTCCATAAATATTTTCAAATGCTTACAAGCACAAACATGTGTGTGCATGCATACTTGCATACATGGCCATACTCATTGTATCTCGTGATCATTGTTAATGTAGATCATTATGGGTACTGTAGTCATGCATGTCCTACCTGTTGATGCCCAAAATTGTACCCCTGACCTTATAGGTCTAAGAAGTATGTATCAGACTTCTATCTCTCTCTTTAATTCACAGGTAGGGTTCAATGCAAATAAATAGTTGCTTGAAAGGGGATCTACTCTCCTCACTTTTGGTTCTGCAAGAACAAGGGGGGGCATCCTTAATAGTTCTTAAGTATATGATATACAATTCACAACACTTCTTAGATCCAAATCAATGAACAAGATCCACAGTGCCTAGCTGCCCTATCTATTGTCACTAGCAAACTAGTACACGTGTTCATGTCATAATTTAGATTGGAATTGAATAAAGAAATCAACACAGTTTGTATTTACACCATTTACCCCCACAAACCATACACTTATCAGCTTAAGGAAACTAAGATGATTTCAGATCCGGACTGATTCTTTATGGCTCAAAATGAGAATTCAAACAAGCATTTGTTCATCACACAACAAAATTATCGTGAACAAAAAATAACAAAGGGTTTGTTAATTTTGTGATCTAATCCAATAAGACCGGTGCCATTAATCCATGGGGCATACACATGACTATAGAAGTCATGATCAACATTAGACAGTTCTATAAATAACAACTTATACAAGACCTACAGGGAATTTAAAGGCTCAAGTGAAAACCATGAGAGCGAATAAGATTTATACACAATTTTATCATCATTTAAAATAATAATCTCAATGTCATGGAAGAATCTCTCATACATTAATGAGCATAATTCATGAATTAGTACTAGATAATATCTAGATCTCATAGCATAATATGAGAATAAGTGTTTTTACAATCTTGGTGGAAACATGCCTACATGTCAGGTCTTGGCTCAATGAAAAAAAATCCTATATTATGTAATCTAATAAAAGACCCAGAACTTTAATCTTTGCAGTTAAATGCTCCCTATGGGCTCCACCACTTCCCAACAATTCTAAATATAACCTGAAATTTCAACCAGACAACTCAATCACAACTAGGTCTCCCTAAGTGATATGAACTCAAAGAAAAGTGAAAGACACATTAGAGAAATAGTATACCCGAATAGCAAAAAAGATGAAATGAGAGGAGAGGGCTCCTTTATAGTCTTCAACAACACTTGGAAGTAATATTTTTGTACTTAACAGCTGTCCCCTGGTTGCTCCTTTTTATCCTCTACTCTCTCAAATTATCACTTGGATAAATCAAAATTGTTTCACAAAATAATACAATTCCCTATTACATACAAGTGCCCACATGCATTTTTGTCTTTTATCTATCAAGAGATATATTTCTTTGTAAATTCAAACTATTTCCCTTGTTCGCCTGCAAAGTGCTCTCATGTGGACTTCTTACACAACATATCCTCCTAGGGAAGCTATGAAGCGGAACATGATATGTGCATTACTATCCTATAAATCAGCATATTTATTTACCGTGTCTATGCAAGGCACACATGACAACCAAAAACACAACATTACAAAGAGATTTGCATGGAGACTAAAGTGCCCCTACAAAGGCACATATTAATATATGAAGGAATAATGTTGTTATGCAAGCCCTGCTCACAGGGCTGGATGAAAAATCACCCACTATTTTTTTTGCATGCAACATTATCAGGGAACTCAATGGCCAAGGCCTTGGCTAAATCTTTTAATACAAAATTCCAATTATTATCAATGATGGAAGCAATCCCTTGACAAACAGTTGGCACAATTCCGCTGCTCCGCAGCCCCAAGGAAGTCGTGCTAGCCTTGTAGAGCAGCAGGGCAGTGGGTCAGCAAATTATTGCCACGTGGAGCTTTCTCAAAGATGCCTAGGAAGCGACAGGTGGCAAGAGTGGCCCCAAGAGCCCGAAGAGAAGCTGGGGTAGCCTTGGAGCATGCAGAAGCAGCCGTGTAGCGCCAGTTGCATGTGCTATGGCCTGGATCGAATTTTGACGACCATCTCAGTGTCACTCCGCAACAGCCTTGGGCGTAAGCTTGTGTGAGCTTGTGAACGAATTCTTGAGTGCTGAACCGAACGAATAGAGTTGCTGATCTATTATTTAGTAGTTGGTGCCATTTATGGGATAATGGTAGATGCGGGGATTGCAATATTGTGTTTTGATTGATTTGAATCCATTCTTGTGTTGGTTGGTTGTTTGTGGAAGTTGTGTTGTGCCTGTCTTTAGAGAAAAAAATGGGCATGACACAGTTTTGCTGTGATCTTTAATTAGACCACACCCTCAAATGTAATATTGATATCTTTTAATGTGGGCACATCACTGTTGTTTGTCTCTCTTCCAAACACATTGATTAGAGCTTTCACTTTAGCCATTCATTCAAATTTGCTCCTTAGAACACCATTTTCAGTGAATAGAGAGGGGAAACCATCCTTTATCAAATCCTTAAGAATCTCGATTGTTTTACACATTCCTAGTTTGGGATATGTATCAACTCTTTTAAAATTTTTGTAGCTTTCCTCTAGGTTCTTGATCATTTTCTTAAATAGTTTACCAGAAGGCCACCACTTTCCTGAATATCTTCATCAAGCTCCAACCTCATATAGTCAACAATGTATGCAACAAGTGTGAACCTAGGGGCCCATACTACCTTTGCATTATTCAACTTCTTTGAAGCTTTTTCTTCTCAAATGGCCACTTTTCTAGCGTTTCTAATTGAATTCCAAACAAATTAAAAAAGAGTCGTTTTATCTTCAACTCTGGGCTTGAGAAATTCTAACATCATTTTCTAGAAGCCAACCTTCAAGGCTTCGTTCTCATCTTTCAAGGCCTCCCTTTCAGTTTTGGCTTTCTGGAAATTTTTCTCAACTTCTCTCAGTTGCTCTGTGTTGGGCTACCATGGGGTGATTTGTAACCATTGAGGAAGGGGCAAAAAAAGGTGTAGCAGATGGCGAAGGGGCGACATTTGGTGCTGGCACAACATGAGTTGTGACCACATTGTTGCATCCCCGTGATGGCCTATTCAAGCTTCCTCTGCATTTCACCATTTCTTTCTAAAGTACATTGAATCCATCTTCTCCCTCTTGAATTTTAGATTCCCCTTAGTTAGCTTTCTACAATGTTCCTTCAGATCCTTGCATGCATAATCAAGGACAACCTTTGAAGAGTCACCTACTCCATATCCCCAATCCTTAAAATAGTCAATCTCCCTTTAAAGTCTTTTGGGGTCAATTGATTCATTGACTTGTTGTGAGGTGGTGCCATAATCCATGTAGCAAGAGTTTTTTAATCAACATTGAATTCAACACTATGGAAATACCTAGCAGTTTGGGGTGAATCAAAGCTTTGCCCAAAAATCCTGCTTGCATCATATGGATGCATCATTTCATGCAATACCATAGCTTGAGCAATGTCCCATCTAGGTAGCAAACAACACCCACTATTCTTGACAAATTCTCAGGCCTGTTGTGGAGTGATGTTTTCATAGTCAATTTTTTTAGTAAAGGGAGGTTTGATTTTAGACATTGCAGTGTCTTGTTCTTCATCCTCATCACTTCCTCCTCCAAAAGTGAAGGCTTTTCCTTATCAATTGGTTGGCAATAGACAACAATAAAGGTTTTAAATTATTAAGATTTGATTTACTCATCATCATCAAGTAACATTTTTTGATTTACCAATGTTTGGTCTTGGATCTCCGTTATATCAAGGAACTTGACAATGTCGATTTCTTCTTCCTTATCATCCTTCCCCTGTTTTTCAACATTGGAGGGAGCTTCATCCTTAGGGTGAGATGTGACCACCCTTTTAGTATCACTACCATGAGAAGATGCAACCAACAATTTTGTAGCTCCACCACACTAAGATGTGGCAACCTCTTCAAGATCAACATTCATCTATACATTCCCTTGTGTTTCCAGGGGTGCATTATTAGTTTGAAATGGAGCATTTGCAATAGTTTCTATAGTGTCATCAGCATGCATAGCTATCTGTCTCTTCTCCTCTTTTGTAGGCTTAATATACAAATCAATGTGATCAAGGATTTTCTCCATATTGTGGGTACAATTGTGTGTTGCCATGTAATGTCCCCTTTCTAGAATTAAACCAATTGGATGACCCATGGCCTATTCATTATTTCCTATGGGTTAAGGGATTAAGTAGGGAAATAATTTCATAATATTTTTAAGTCGTCTTAAAATTATTTTATTTTATAACATGAAAAAATGACACTTATGTATTATTATTATAAACGGGGCTAAAAAGTAATATTTATTAAGTGGGCCAAAAAAATATTTATCTAAAAGTGTTTTAAATGCTTTTAGGGTTAGGGAAATTGGAAAAAGGAAAATTATAAAAGAAGAGTTGGGCTCAAAAGGATTCATTATTCATTATTCTTTGAAATCAAATTCTTATTCTAGGTTGGAGCTTCTGTGTTCAACTTTTCCATGTGAGGACAAAAACCGTCTAGTGTAAATGTTTAGAGGACAAAAACCCTCTTGGTGATTCCATTCAGGTATCATAATTGTGCTGACAGATCGAGTTTAATTTCAACTTTCAGTTGGTTGGAGGTTGTTATCAGTGTCTAGAATTTTGTGAGAGATTATCAGACGTATATTAGGGTTTATTGTTGTTCAGGGGCTTCCGAACCTTAAAGAGGTTGCCATATAATTGAGGGACACAAATCATTGTACTTAGGATAGCTGTGCAAGGATTTGTGAGGGTTTCAGGGGGTTTTAGGGAAATAGCAAACCTGAGAGAGTGATGACCTGCCTTGCTGGCCATCATTCATCTACAACAGTTGCCTTGTTGCACTTCTATGCTGCTATAAAATAGTTTTGCTGTTGTAATTTGACTGTAAAAATTTTCTATTATCATTAATTATTGATTCAACATTATTAGATTTGGTTGTGATACATTTATCATTTAATAAATAGTTTCCTCAGTATTATGTGTATTCAGAGAATTGCAATAACAATTACAGTTTAATCTTCAATATCATTGTTGAGTATTGTTGTTTTAATATTTAATTGATACTCCATTTTAAGAAAAATACCAAAAAATCAGAATTCAAAAAATTACTTAGAAGGGACATTTTAGTGGTATCAGAGCTTTGATCTTGCTAGTGTATAGTGTAAATTGATATTTTGATTTCATATGCAAGCCAATGGAAAAAAAATCAAATATCACCAAAGAGAAAGAAGAAAGGCTCAATTGCCAAGAAATGAATTCATGGGGGACGGAGAAAGGAGAGTACCTATAGATGAAATGAATTCTTTGCAAAAAACTATCCGCTGGGGTCAGATGGATTTGGAAAGAACAATCCAAATGACATTGAGAGAATCCATGACAGGGTTAGTACAAACTATGCAAAATGTTAGTCAGAATAAGACAAATCAAGGAGAGGGAAGCTTGTCAGCTAATGAGCAGGCCTCAATCAATACCCCTTCCAAGATTTTTCGAGCAATTTTTTTGCGAAAAAAAAGAACACCTAGAAGAGGTAGAGCCCCAACATCACGCAGACAATGATATTTCAGCATATCATGCAAGATATGAAGAACTCAGCCTTGCAGTATATAAAACATTGACTTTCCGAGAGTTTTGTGATCTAAGAATGAAGAATTTTACTGGGAGGGGAAGGAGAACTCAACACGATCAACTCGTAAATATATCCAACAACATTTGGGTAAGATTACAATTCTTACAAATGATGGATCTAATAAATGTTTTGCCAGGTCGGTTGTAGAAGTTGGACACCTACTTATCATTGAATCCAATGTATGTAGAAAAGGCAATCAAATTTAGTACTCTTCACCATCAAAGTTGTGGCCGGGATCACCAGAACATGTGAATGCATATATTCATGATAGTTGCAAGACAAACAAGCACACAACACACAACTGCAAACTAAATGAAATCAATACGAGAATATAGCATAAGACAAATAGAAACCAAAATAACAATATTTCATTAATTGAAAAAATCACCAAATGAGATGTACATATAGGAGAGTGTTGAGTAACTCATCCACAAAAGGTGGTCGACAGACTCTCAAAATATAATAGTAACTCCACAAAAGGTGGTCAACAGAACCAAGAATAGAGAAGTAACTCCCATACCCAAAACAACTTGTCAAGGGAGTTACTTCCTAGTCATCCGGTCAAACTATACACTTAAGCAAGCTTCTCCATGAAAGTAGGAAAAGTCCAAGTGAGGTAAAAAAGCCTATAATAATTAAATATGGAAAAAATAAATAACCCCTACTCTAACACCTCTTCATAAGCACAACGTAGATGGGTAGTGTAAGAAAAATGAGTCCCGACAACTAGACCTGATGAGGTACCCATGTACAAAGCAATCTCTCATAAAGTAGAGAAAAGGAGAAACCTGTAGGAAAATACTCTTACCCGAAAGAGGGACATAAAAAAGAGGCTAGAAGGCCCCTAAAAGATAATGTTGTAGTATCCTGAAACTCAAGAAGAGTCTGCAAGTGAAGATACTTTCTCTTCGTAAAAGGTTTGGTGAAGATGTCTATTGTTTGCTCTGTTATTTGGGAATATCTCAAATCTATGATGTCCCCATAAATGAGCTCTCTGATGAAGTGCATGTGAATTTTTGTGTTTGGTCAGCTGATGTTGGACCAAATTCCTACAAATTTGAATTGTACTCTGGTTGTCAGAGTAGATGATGGTGGGTTGACTAAACTGAATACCAAACTCTGAGAATCTCTTGAAGCCAGAGGGCCTTAGTGGCAGCATTGACATCCCCCTATACTCTGCTTTAGTAGATGATAAAGCAATAGTAATTTGCTTCTTGCTTGACCAACTAATTGGATTTGACCCAATGGAAAAACTGTAACCTGAAGTGGACTTGCGATTTTAAATATCACTAGCACAGTGCAAGTCAGTATAGCCAATCAATTCGATGTCAGTACTAGCTCTATAGTGAATCCCAAATCTGTGTGTGCTCTGAATGTAGTGCAAGATCCTCTTAACTACTTTCCAGTGCAACTCATAAGGTTCTTGCATGAATCTAGAGACTAGGCCCACTGCATATGATATGTCAGGGTTGGTATGTGCCAAGTAGATAAAACTGCCCACAAGTCATCAATACAAGGTAGCATCGACCAAAGGTGAAGTACAGTCTGTCTCAAGCTTGAATCCAGATAGAAAAGGAGTCAGAGTTGGCTTACAATCAGCCATGTGAAATTGAGCAAGTAGATCGAGAGCATACTTAGGTTGTGCAAGAGTGATCCTTGAGTCAGACTGAGAAATTTGAATCCCAAGTAATGTAACAAGCCTAAGTCTGTCATGGGAATTCTATCCTGAAGAGCCCTTTTCACCGCTGCAATGGATGAAGAGGAGTTACAGTGATCAAAAGATCATCAACATAAAGAACCAGAATCAAGATTGAATCATCCTGCTGCAAGAGATAGACGTTCGGATTTGAATGGTTTTGGTGAATCTCGTTGTAACAAGGAATCCATCTTGGCGTATTAAGCCCTAGGGGCTTGTTTGAGGCCATGAATGGATATCTGGAGTCTGCATACAAGGGAAGAATCCTCAACAAAGCCTAGAGGCTGCTCCATGTAAATCTCCTCAAAATCACCATGAAGAAAGGCACTCTTCATGTCCATCTGATGAAGATCCCAATGATTGGTTGTGGCAATAACAAGTGTGAGTCTGACAAAGTTCATTTTGGCAACTATTGCAAAGGTTTTTGTGTATTCGATGCCAGGTACCTGTGAGAAACCCTTTGCGACCAACCGTGTTTTGAACTTGTCAATGGACTCATTTGCTGCATACTTGGCCCAATATATCCATCTGCATTGAACCATCTTTCTTCCCTTAGGAAGAAGTGTCAAGTCCCAAGTGTGATAGCTGATTAAGGAGTTATACTCATGCATGGCAGAATCCCACTCAGGAATACCTGATGCCCCTTGAAAAGTCTGCAGATTTGAGGCAGAGGCATAGAAAGCATGTGGACCACTTTGAAACTTTGAGTGTGTCTGCCTATCATCTGAAGGATCCCCGACCCATGTACCTGTGCTTTGCAGTGTCTGCCTAGCCCAAAGAGGACCAGAAGTGGATGAGTTAAGTAGAGAAACATCATCCTTTGAAGTGTCGCTAGATGTGGATGAAGATGAGTCCCCATCACTACTCTCACTATCAGAACTGAAAGAAGTGTCCTCAACCTTTGGAATGTGCTCAGGCTGATTTGAATCATCTGAATCGAATCCAAGTGAGTCCATTGAAGTGGGAGAAGTGTCAAGTTTTGAGTTTGTGGGATTCTCCTGAAAGTGAACACTTCTCTCGATGAACAACTCATGTGTGGTCGGATGAAGAAGGCCGTACCCCTTAACACCATTTGGATAATCTATGAAGATGCAAGGCTTACTCTAAGGTTTCATAGCCTTGCATTTCTTCTTAGGTATACAAGCCATAGCTGGAGATCCGAAGACTCTAAAATACTCAACTATGGGTTTCTTACTATACCAAGTTTCAAAGCAAGTTATGCCTTTTAAAGCTTTATGGGGAACTCTATTCTGAATGTAGCAATCACAGTTGATTGCTTCAGTCCAATATTGTGGTGCAAGTGGTTTAGAGTGAATTATACAGTTAGCCATCTCTTTCAAGGACCTGTTCTTATGTTCTGCAACTCTATTTTGTTGAGGATTGTATGGAACTGTATGCTGCAAATCAATTCCCTTTGCTGTGCAAAATTGTTCAAATCTATTATTGACATACTCACCCCCATTATTAGTTCTAAGAATCTTGATGCATTTCTTAAATTGTTTCTCTACAAGAACTTTGGAGTCTCGAAACTTGTCAAAATTTTTAAATTTTTGCTTAATTGGGCCCATGTGGATCTTGAGAAATCATCAATGAAGGTAAGGACATACTTAGCCCTTGTGAAAGATAGACTGGGAAAAGGCCCAAATACATCATTGTGTACTAACTCCAATGCCTGTGAAGCCCTCCAAGCTTTGCCTTCGTTAAATTTCTCTTCGGGATGCTTCTTAAGGGTGCAACCCTCACAAAGACCCTTTGAGAAATGGACTCGAGGTAATCCTGTAACCATGTCATTTTTGTTGAGTTGTTCTAGGTAGTGGTTGTTGACAATTCTTCCACAGGTCAGATTGTCTCTTGCCATTCAAAAAGTTCACATCTCTAGCCAAAGAAGAAAGAATACATTGGGTTTGTATAGACCAATTGAAATGCTCATTTGCAATGGCCTTTGCTACAACAGGATTCCTTCGGACAAATTTGCCCGAAGGAATGGTTCATCAAAGAAGGCTTGATTTTACTTAGCTTTGAAAAAGTTCAAAGGATCGTTGCAAAATTTGGAAGGGATACTCAAGAAGTCCGAAGGGTATGTTAGCCTTCGGAAAGAGTTCTTCGCAAAAAATCCGAGGGGTTTGACAGTTTTTCTGCAGAAAAGAGCTAAGAGAGGACACTTCCATGTTTTCCGAAACGCGGAAAAGGACAAAACAAGAAACCCAAAGGGCAAGGTACCCTTCGGAAGGGTCATTTTCAAAATTTTTGAAGGGCACCTACCCTTCGGGAAGGTACACTTCAACTTCGGGAAAGTCGTTTGCAAAAAACCTAAAGGGCATGTGCCCTTCGAGCAAGTCCATCTTGCAAATTTAAGGGCTTTACAAAGGCCGGAAGGGCACCTGCCCTTTGGGAAAGAATCATGACAGAACGCCCGAAGGGCTATTCTTTTTGGAAAGCCAAGGGACAATTCCCGCGAACTTTTTGTCCGCGGGAAGTTGAAAGAAAAAAACCCAAGAGAATATAAATAAGCAAAGAAAGAAAGAAGGAAAGATATCCTTCGGAAAAATTGGCAAACAAGAAATCCGTAGGAAAACATAAAGTCCGCAGAAAATGAGACCAGAGGGAAAGATCCGAAGAAAATCCAAGACCAAGGTAAAGTCAACAAAAAAGTCACAGGAAATGAAACAAAGGGACAAGCAAAATAATCTGAATCAAATACAAGTAATGGAAGGGATGGACTAAGTTGAAACAGATATCCGAGGAAAGTCTAAGGGAAATCTGACTTTGCAAAAGGGTTGAAAATAGATAATCTGACCGGAAGTTGAAGACAAATATAGGATCCCGCCAAAAATAGACAAGACATAGGCAAGGCAAAATAAGAGAAAATACATGCAAGCAAAGACTATTTTTGGCTGACTGATCAAATCTTGAGTTGACTGGTTGTTAAAGTCACGCTTCTCTGCAATTTTACTAGTCAACTACATGCATCCAAACGTTCCAGCTCAGTTCAAGCTTGACTTCTAAATTTGGGCATTCCTTCCACGTTGCAAGGCTCTCAACGCTCTGATAGTCCAAGTGGAGTTGACTGGACACATTCGTTACATGTCTTCTTTGTCCTTCATGCAAACGCGAGCAACTCAAGGGGAGTCTATTTTGGAAACTTGGCGTAATCTTCCATGCAAAGAGAGGTTTGACTTTCAACAAACCCGCCATCCATTCTCAAACGCCAAAGAGCTAGTGAAGTTTCTAATTTTAGACATGGCTCAGCTGAACATGCACAAACAAAGTCAAACATATGAATTCATCTTCTAAATCTAGCGCCAAGGAGCTTTCATGCAAAGAGGAAGAAGACAAAATAAACTTTTTGTAAGGGCTGAGTTGGACTGATTTGGCATCTCTCCTATTTTCCAATGCCAATCTCTTGGCTTTTGTAATTTTCTATATTTATGGCTTTTCAGCCTTAGATTTTTTATCCCTCTTTGGCAAGAAATCTTCTTCTAAAAATTGCATTGTAACCTTTTTCAAAATCAATAAAAAGAGGACTGTGTTTTTTCAATTTTCAGCAGCTGGTATAGCGTACTTTTGTTATAGATTTGCCTAAGTGAGATTTTCTTTCTTCTTTGACAAATCTGAATTCGTACCTAGTTACTAGTTGGTCATTTATGCAGGTCACGTTCTGTGTTTGATTGTCTTTTATTGAATTTATAGTGAATAATGGTGGCTGTTTAGTGCCTTTCATCAGGGCTATTTTTCCATTTTCCTCAAGCTTAGATCATTAGATTAAACCTTTTTATGAAATACTTATGTGTATTGATCAATTGGAGTTGAAGTTCTGCCTCTTTCTTGTCTGAATCAGTGTTCTTAGAAGCTCGATTTGAGTGGATCAAGAAATAAGCTGTATCACCGCTTTAGCTAGGATTTCCTTTCAAGTTCTTTCTCTCCTTTTCCCCAAGCAGTTTGCAGCATAGAAATTCAGATCCTCATTGATACATCTTACAGGAACTAGCCTTCTCTGGAGGTTCTTCTCATCATTGAGGTACCCACTTTCATGAGAAGATCCCCTTGTTTCAACTAGAGCGAGGATTAGTCATTTCAGCACATCTTCGATCAAGGTGCAACTCTAGGTTGACAGCAGTAGTTGAGGTGGCCAAACTGTTCATGCCATAATTTGCTAACTCCATCTGAATGAGTCAACAATGCAGTCGAAAAATAATTAGGTGTAAAATGAGAAGGTATATAACCTGGACTAGTGATTTGCCTTTCCCACTGCTATTGTAGAATCATTATGCAGCTCTCTGATTATGAATGAATTTGATGAAAACTCTACCCTCATGCCCTTACTAATGTGAGTGATTTGGTACACTAATAGGAGATTAGTTGAAAGTGATGGAACACTTAGAACATTATTGAATGTCCCTCCATCCATTTCAATAGACCCTCTCCCTGCATCTGATATAGAAGTGTCGTCACCCAAAGTGATTGAAGACATGCTACAAGGCTCTAAGGAAGAATACTCAACCTATGAAGAACGCATGTGGTGGGAAACATCTGAGTCAATAACCCATGAAAATGTTAAGAGCTGCAACTGCTACGAGAGCTTTGCCCTTTTCTTTCTCTTTTCCTTTGCCTTTTGCGTTAGAAGAACCTTGAGTTGATACATTCTATTTGATAGACTTAGGAACACCTATATTGTTCTTTTCTAGAAGATGAGTCAAGTGGTTAATTTGTTTCTTCATGCACTTGTGTTCATCATACCCATTTTTCTTGCAATAGGCACACTTAACCTTCTCTTTCTTAGGTTTTGTTAGGAATAAGTGCTTAGAATTAATTAATTATGCAATAATATGCAACATGAAAATCATTCCTCAGAATCATAGCAACAGAGACATGGAAGAAAAATTTAGATCTAAGCAAAAATACACACATAACACCGATATAATGTGGTTCACCCAATGTGGGCTACATCCACCAAGTTGATCTCAATAATATTATAAACAAGAGTAAAAAGTAACTTTAAACAAGAAACCTCTCACAGAGATAATTTTTTCTAGTCCGAATTCACATCAGATTTTCCGAGATGCAAAGCTACACCTCAAAACCGATCACACTGATAGTAGAAAGAATGCAGAGCTCAACACTCAATGCAAAACACAATGAATAATGTGTTACCCCTCTCCCCTATTTATACTTTCAAAATCCCTTGAAAAATGCATCATAACCATAAGGATAACCATATCCCCACAAAATAAGTCACAAAATAAGGGAGTTTTCAACCACATAATCCTTGATGCTCTTAACACCTTTAAATCATACCCACTTCCTAAAAACGTGCCACAAAAGGGGAAGTGGTTAAAATTCGTCCCACCATTGTAAAAGGTAAATATTCCATGTTAAAATTGTCTCGGTAATTTTATTTTTACCTTAGGGGTGTTAAAATGAACTCCACATTTAATAGGGTTATTATTGGAAGAGGAGGTTTTAGTGGTTGTTTTGGTAGAGGTTGATTCGTTCTTTTTTTCTTGATTCTTGTTCTTTTTCTTCTCCTCTTTGTTTGAAGCCTTCTATTTCCCATTTTCAAGAATTAGGGATTGAGGTTTTGAGGACTTTAATGTGTCCATCTGTATTAATTTGTCTTGCTCCCGAGTCAAGTCAACAACAAAGTCATCTAAAGAAGGCATCTTCCATGTAGTGCCTAAAACATTTTTGGTGGAATGGAAGGTAGAGACAAAGACAAAGTAATCAGGGTCTAGTTTTGAGAGTATAGAAAGAATAAGTTGGTCATTTTTCTTCTCTATTCCACATTTTTTCAACTGCAATCTCAAGGACTTAAACTTAGTGAAGAAATCCTGAAGTGTGTCAAAACTGCTAGGACTCAAATTAATAAGTTTGTTTTTTAGTTCATGCCCTCTCATTACATCTAGCTTTCCACAGAGCTTTTCCAAGGTGGTCTAGACTTCATTAGGAGTTTTAGCAGAATCTACATGAAAGAGAAGATCAAGGGAAATTGACAAACATAGCAACCCATAGGCTTCATCACAACAGTTGCACCATTTAACTTTTATTGCTTTTGTATTGGGTTCAATCTCATTATCCATTGTAATACGATGTAAACCTTTGCTCCCTAATATAATTTGCATTTTGGTTTTCTATTCATAGTAGTTAAATGGCGTTAGAGGATTAATTGAACTTATATCCATTGTGTAGAAATGAAGTTTGTAGTGGTTTGCAATTGTAGTTGCAGAAAAAAGAAGTGTAAACAGAATGAAAGAGTGACAGACAAAATACACCCCCCATGTATGTTGCAAACACAATACATGCTCAAAAAGAGGTCGAGCACAGCAGAGATGTGTCTTGAGCAATTAGTGCAAATGTTGAAAAAGATGAGTGATTTGCAAATTCAAGAAGAGGATGTCGGGCTTAGTCGATAATGCGTCCAAGAAAAAGTACACACAATGTGGGCAAACAAGGAGAGATAAAAGTTAGTTTAACTTGCGAGGAGGTTTGGCCTCTTGCCAAACTGGACCTCACCCTCCGGTCTTCGTCAAGCGAAAATATGAAGAATTTTACAAAACAATATTTTCTCATTTTTAGTAACCCACAATATATTGTTTTTATATAAAATAAATAAATAAAAGGACTGATATCACAAACCCCACAATATAAACAAACCTCCCTTAATAACCTCTTGAAGGAAATCCCACCCAAGGCTTTATCATGAGCTTTTAAAGATTAATATCAAGTATTATTTTAACAAAAGCAACATTATAAAAGCCCCTTTAAATAAAAGAAAACCACAATTTTTTTTGACAATACCACGAATTGGCACTGAAGTGGTAGTGAAAAACCACCAATTTCAAGAAAAATGTTTTTTTGAGTTTGAGAGCACCTAAATATACGACGAGAAAGATTGCTAAAAAATAGAAGATTCTGAGCAAGATCGACCGTGATGTTGGGTGCATGAACAGAAGGGTTTGACTAGTTGAGGAAGAGCTCCAATGGCGATGGAGAGGCCGTAAACAACGATGTAGACTAAGGACGACGCCAATGGAAGTTACAAGCTTTGGAGATCTTCGAATTTCAAATCAAATGCGCAACGTTTTGATCTGCTCCCACCATCACCCTCGAATCCTCTCACTATAAAAGTCTCCACTGTCCTTTTGGCCGTCAATGTGCTGTCCAAGATGGTGCTGCTGTTGCCCAAGGAGTTTGTTGGTAGAAGAGGGCATGTGAGAGATCATGTCATGTAAGGGGTTGACCAGGAAACATGTCTCAATGCAAAAAAACATTGTTGGTGTGCTCCTTTGGTTTGGAAACTGAGCCAACAAAAAAACTCCCTGCAACACATGAGAGAACTGAGCCAAGAAAAAAATCAGATCCCACACGGCAACCCCGAACAATCCAAGATAAAACCAATAAAACACGAGATTTTAGTAAAAAAGACTCCAAAGGTTTTTGAGATTTCAAAAAAAACACTTGAAATTTTTGCAAACCTCTAAAAAATATCTCACAATACACTACAAACAATCTCAAAGATTTCAAAATAAAGTTTACAACATAAAACTTGACACATAATTACCAGGGTGACGCTCTAATACCATATTGAAGTTGTGGCCAGGATCACCGAATCATGCGGATGCGCTGATTCATGATAGGTGTGAGACAAATAAGAATACAACACACAATTGCAAGCTAAATGAAATCAATATGAGAATATAGCATAAGACAACTAGGAGCCAAAATACCAATATTTCATTAACTGAAAAAGCTCACCAAATGAGATGTACATATAGGAAAGTGTTGAGTAACTCCACAAAAGATAGTCAACAGACCCTCAGAATATAATAGTAACTCCACAAAAAGTGGTCAACAAAGCCAATAATAGAGGAGTAACACCCATACCTAGAATAGCTAGTGAAGGGAGTTATTTCCTAGTCATCCAATCAAACTATACACCTAAGCAAGCTTCTCCATGAAAGTAGGAAAAGTCTAAGTGAGGGAAAAAACTCATAATAAATAAATATGGGAAAAATAAATAACCCCTACTCTAACATTCACTTGGAAGGAGTAGCACATGAGTGGTGGTACTATGGTATGGTCACCCAAGGGCATGGTTCTATTTTTACATTGGAAGAATTCAGCCAAATATTAACAAAGATTTGATAAAAAATTTCTAAGATCTATTAAAGAGAATTAGCTTAGCTTAAGTAGTTGGGACCTAAGAACAACTATATTGCAGAATTCCAAAGATTATCTATTATGGTTCCTGATGTGATAGAAAAGAGACTTGTATTTGTAGGAGGACTAACTGAACCATTCAAGGGTTTGGTAAAAGCCTTTGATCCTCTGTGTTTGCAAGAAGCTATTAATAGGGTTTTAAACTTGGAATCTTCAACACCCAAAAATAATTTTTTTCCAAAGACACCACTTTTTGGACAGCAATGGACATTACCTTTTGAGCAACAAAAGAAATCATTCAGCAAGGAGACTCAACAAAAAGAGTTGCCACAAAAAGATCAGGTAAAGATATAGAGACCAAAAATGAGCTCAGAAGAAAGATATTGTGCTTCTCTTGCAAGGAGCCATGGTAACTTGGTCATTGATGTCTTGGGTGAGGTCAGGGACATTACATGGAGGTAATATTAGATGGAGAGTCAGAAGCAGAGGAACTTGAACTTGAAATTGAAGAGAAAGAACTATAACCTGAAAGAAAGAAGGCACCCTTGCTACACTTTCTAGTGCTCCTGGATATCACCCTTTCGAAGTTCATGGAGTTTTGTATGGACATACAATCATAGTGTTGATTGATAGTGGGGCAACCCACAACTTCATAGATGAGGGATTAGTAGCCAGAAGAGGTTTCAAAATAGAGGACTTTGATGGGTTCAATGTTGTGCTTGATGGTTTTACTATGCTCTGCAGTAAGCGAATTCAATAGTTAGATGTTACACTTGGCAGGGATAGGGTGCGTGATGACTTTTATGTTGTGGGCATAGGAGAAACAAATATGGCATTAGGGGTGCAGTGGTTACATTCCCTTGGAGAATTTACATAGAATTATCAAACCATGGAGCTGAAATTCAAATCATATGGGAAAGAGGTAGTGCTTCAAGGTATTGCAAATGGAGCCCCTAGAGTTGTCACAACTAAGAGGATGTAGATATCATTTTGTACTGGACAAGTAGCTTGGGCAGCTCATTGTTTGGTGAACACCACAGCTTCACCCCCAAATCAGAGATCCTATCATGTGGACATGTAGTCTATTTTAGACAAACATGGCACAATGCTCAGTGATTTACCTCCAAGATTGCCGCATAATAGAGGATTTTAGCATATAATTGAGTCGGAACTGCGTTCTAAGTCCGTGATGATTACACCCTATCGCCGTCTAAGAGGGTTCGAGGAGGAAATTGAAAAGATATCAAGGAGCTTTTGGAGATGGGTCATATCAAGCCTAGTTCTAGCCCCTTTGCATCATCAGTGGTCCTTGTGAAGAAGGATGGTACTATGTGGATGTGTATTGATTACAAAGTATTGATTATAGGTATCCCATTCTGAGGATTGATGAATTAATTGATGAGTTGCTTGGCTCTGTGTATTTTTCAAAGATTGATTTGAGATTAGGTTATCATCAGAGTTGTGTAAGGGATGAGGACATACAGAGAATAGCTTTCAGATGTCAATTTGGACACTTTGAGTTCTTGGTCGTGCCCTATGGTTTGACAAATGACCAGCCACTTTCCAATCATGTATGAATCATATTTTCAATAAGCATTTGAGAAAATTTGTTTGGGTATTTTTTTATGACATTTTGGTTTATGGTAAGACCTGGGAAGATCAAATTTGGATATAATTCTAGGTATCTTGGAGCAATAAATTCTCTTTGCTAAGGAGTTTAAGTGTGAGTTTGGGATGACTAAAGTTTTGTACTTAGGCCATGTCATTAATGCCCAAGGAGTTCAGGTTATCCAACAAAAGATCCAAGCCACTTTGGATTGGCCTCCTCCCACCACATTGACACAATTTAGAGGTTTCTTTGACCTCTATAGTTACTACAGAAGGTTTGTTAAGGTCTTTTCACAACTGGCTGTCTCTTTGATTGATTTAATAAAGAAAGGAGCTTTCGGTTGGTCAGAATCAACATAAAGAGCTTTTGACAAGCTCATAGATAATGAGTTCATGCCCTATCTTAGCTGTTCCAGATTTTTTACTCCCATTCGTGTTAGAGTGTGATGTATTAAGAGAAGGAATTGGAGCAGTTTTGATGTAGAAAGGGAATCCCAGAGCTTTTGAGAGTTAGAAACTCAGAGATAAAGAAAAATTATTCTCAATTTATGACAAAGAGTTGTTGGCCATAATGCTTGCTTTGGCGAAATTCAGCTAGTACCGAGTGTGGCAGATTTGTGGTCAAGTCTAATCACAATAGCTTGAAATTATTCCTCAACCAAGAAGATCTGAATGATAGGCAACATCAATGGGTAAGTAAACTTCAAGCTAATGATTTTGATATAGAGTATATTAAGGGTAAAATCAATTTTGTAGCTGATGCTTTATCCAAAAAACCAACTCTATGCTCAATGTTTGAAATCTTTGTTGATTGGAAGGTAACTATGATAGCAGAGTATGCAAAGAATATTTTTACGGTTGATATCTTTGAAGACAAAATACAGGATGATATGTACGAGGTGGTGTAGATGATCTCATCCTTTATAAGGGTAGAACTTATCTCGTCCCTAAATAAAAAATGAAGCATAAGGTCTTGAGGGCAGTACATGATACACCATTGGCTAGTCACCCAAGGTATTTTAAGACTTACAAGCAAACCAGGGAAAGATTTTTCTAGAGAGGACTCAAGGGAGAGGTCCTCCAATACATCAGAGTGTATTACCTGCTAGCAAAATAAATATGAACATGTATTTCCAACAGGTTTGTTGCACCCCTTACCAATTCCAAATAAAAAATGAGAGAGTATTTCTATGGATTTCATCACTAGTCTCCCGAAAGTTCAGGGTAAGAGTTGTATTAATGTTGTAGTTGATAGACTTGCTAAATATGTACACTTCTTTGTTATTTCATCCAAGTTTAAGGCACCATAGGTGGCTGATTTATTTTTAGAGAATTGTTTAGGCTTTATGGGTTGCCTAAAAACATAGTAAGTGATAGGGACAATAGGTTCCTTAGCCTATTTTGGAAGGAAATCTTTCATTTGACAGGGACCGAGTTGACTCCCAGTACTAGTTACCACCCTCAAAGAGATGGGCAAACTAAAATTATGAACAAGTGGGTTGAGGGATATTTGAGGAACTATGTAGTAGGGCAGAAAACAACTTGGATTAAATGGCTCTATATGGGGAAGCATTGCTACAACACCTCACATCATATGTCCATTGGTATGACTCCTTTCAAGGCTTTGTATGGTTATGATGCTCTTTCTTTTGTGGACTTGGTCATCACAAACAGTAGAGCATCAGGGAAAAAAAGATTTGGTCACACAAAGTTGAAATATTGGAGACACTCGAAGATCTCCAATGTGCACATAATCAACAAAAGTTATATGCAGATCAACATCGTATTGAAAGAACTTTTGAGGTTGGAGACATGGTTTCTTTGAAGTTGCAGCCCTATAGACAGTCTTATCTCAAGAAAAGTGGAGTTGAGAAGCTTAAGCCTCGCTTCTATGGCTCTTATAGGATTAAGCAAAGGATTGTGGAGGTTGCTTATGAGTTTGAATTGCTAGAGCACAACATGATACATAGCTTATTTTGCGTTTCATGCCTCAATAGGGCATTGGGACAGCATATTATTCCTTCTATTGAGTTGCCTCCTTTGGATGATTAAGGCAAATTGATCCTGCTTCTAGAGGCCATCATAGATATTAGGGAGAAGAAACTAAGAAACATGAGCATAACAGAATATTTGTGCAGTGGAAAGTCTACCAACAAAAGATGCTACATGGGAGGGTACAAAGATTTTTGAGCATCATAATCTACAATTGCTTGAGGGCAAGCAATTTTGGGAAGGATGAACTGTGATGTCCCCTTTCCATAATTAAACCAATCTAAAGACCCATGGGCTATTCATTATTTTCCATGGGCTAAGGGATTAAGTAGGAAAATAATAATATTTTTAAGTCATCTTAAAGTTACTTTATTTTATAACATGGAAAAATGACACTCATGCATTATTATTATAAAGGAGGCCAAAAAGTAATATTCGTTAAGTGGGTCATAAAGTGATATTTATCTAAAACTATTTTAAATGATATAAGGGTTGGGGCAAATGGAAAAAGGGAAATTATAAAAGAAGAGTTGGGTTCAAAAGGATTCATTATTCACTATTCATCTTCGAAATCAAAACCCTATTCCAGGTTGGAGCTTGTGTTCAACTTTTTAATTTGAGGACGAAAACCCTTCGGTGTACAGGTTTAGAGGATGAAAACTCTCTTATCCACTGAGGTGATTCCATCTTAGTATCATAATTGTGTTGACAGATCGAGTTTAATTTCAACTTTTAGTTGGTTGGAGGTTGTTATCAGTTTTTAGAATTTTTTGAGGGACTATTAGAGACATATATCAGGTTTTATCGCTGTTCAGGGGTTGCCATACCTTAGAGAGGCTGTTGTACAATTAAGGGACACAATTGCTGTCCTTAGGACAGCTGCACAAGGATTTGTGAGGGTTTCAGGAGGTTTTAGGGAAATCACCAACCTGAGAGAGTGACGCCTTACTTTGTTGGCCACCATTCATCTACAACTACTGCCTTATTGCATCCCTTTGTTGTTGTAAAACAATTCTGGTATTGTAATTTTGTTGTAAAGGTTTTCTATTATCATTAATTATTGATTCAACACCATTAGGTTTGGCTGTGATACATTTATTATTCAGTAAATAGTTTCATCAATATTATGCGTATTCAGGAAATTGCAATAAGAATTATAGTTTAATCTTCAATATCATTGTTGAGTATTGTTGTTTTAATATTTAATTGATGCTCCATTTTTAGGAAAAATACAAAAAAATCAGGATTCAGAAAATTACCCAAAAGGGACGTTTCATACCATGAGTTAAATCAATTTTAATCCACTCTTCTATGGCAATATTTTTTTGTTTGTTTCTTTGGTAGGCGATTTCTAATTGAAAGAGAGGAATGCTTAAATATGAATTCTCCTTTAGCTTCAAGTGATTTTTACAGGTCTGAAACTATTATTTATTTGCATGATTCAATGAGGGAGATATCTTGGGTAAAGTAATAGAGAGCGCAGATTTGGAAAGGTATATTTCTTTATTAGTTGTAGTTCTAATCTGGATTGTGTATAGATGAGGGACTTAGGTTTTGAGTGACATAATTGGGAAAATTAGGCACATTGGGTCTGATTCATTGTTCTAGTTTGGCGAGTGTTACAATTCTTTTATTGTGTAGACACTTGAGAACTTTATAGGGAATTCCCCTTGCTCTTGCAAAGCTATAAGTGAGGAAAGTAGACCCCCTTTTCGTTTGTCTGCTTGTGTTTGAACCATGTTTAAAAAAGGTTATTGAGAAACTATTCTTAGAGGACCCAATTCCTCCTCTTTTTCATTAAAAGCTAGGTGTGTAGATTTGAGATCCAACACTACCATTGCTAGAATAAAGGTGAACCTTGATTAAAATGAATTGTTTTTAATCACCCTATGTATGTAAGTAAATATCCTCATATGCAATTGTGTATTTGGCTATTTATTATTGTGCTCACCTTATACCCACAATGCATTACTTAAATCAAAAGGGAAACTATAGGTCGATTATATGCATTTAGAACAAACAATATTTACTTATTAATCATTTTTTTAATGCATGAACATAACATGATTTGGGAGCAAATCAACCCGAATAAAATAACTGATTATTCTTTATTGGTCACATGAAATGAGTGAAATATCAATGGATAGGAAATTGTTTTAGGAAATTAGGGCAAAACAAGTAAATGTATGAATTTAGGATGAATTTGTCATGCCTAAAAATTGACACAATTGAAACACACAAAAACATGCCAATTTATTTTTTTGAGAAATGTGCAACGTACATTCTACACAACTACATTGCCCATTGGCTCGCCATCTTCGTAGCATGAAATGCACAAGCATCTAAACAACCCGCATACCCAAATTACTTGTAGGCAATGCGCAAGTGGGCTAATGGTCGCTACGCAACCATATAGGTCCCACTTTCTCTAATCGGCCTATAGGCTCTCACACAAACCTTCAACTCTCTAAGCGGTCTTAGTGGGCCCCATGGCCCTAAGGACTAAAAGGGACGCACAACGAAAGGGAGGTGGGTTCAAGCAACCACTTTTTCGAACGAGACGTCCTAGCTCATAATGGTGCTCAAGGAGAGTTCCGAACAATTCCAGCCAATCACATGGCTCGATTCGCGCATAAGTCGCAAACAAAGTTTAATTTTGCATTGACTTGGCTTAGAGGAAAGTGCTTAAATAAATATCAATTAGTCTCCAAAAAGGTGCTTAAAATATCTCATTTAAGTCCTCTGAGATTGGAACAACCTATCTCCACTGTCGAATCAAACTGATCTTTATTGTCAAATCTGCTCAAAGTAAAAGATGCCTTAAATATCCTTATGAAGGCCATACGGGTCTTCAATTCAGCGATTGAATTGAAAAATCAGATTTTAGAAAGGGAGGTGTTGGAGGATGACTTTTTCATAGTCATCTCTCCTCTCCTTCGTCAACCCTGGACGACAACGATTATGGAGTCTTCGAGCTTTTAGTCAAAACCATTTATTTCACTTTCAATTTTATAGCACGATATAAATGTGCATGAGTTTGTTTTGCAGGTACTTAGTTCAACGAAAAACTTGTAGGAGGTTGTAGTGTCCACGGTTTACAAATAGGTTTGGGTAGCTTCAAGCTCCACCACAACCATTAATGGCCACCACAAGGTTTAAGGTGAATTTTCAGAAAAGTTTTAGTTTTAGATTTTCAATTTTGTCTTAGACTGAACGGGACACAAAAATAATAGGGGTCTCCTTTTGGGTCAGCTCATTTCGGGGCTCCTAGGAGTCCATGATTGCCAACAAGGTCCAAAAAGGTCTCCCAAGGACAAAACATGCACAAAGTGAAAACCATGAGGTTCTAGGTTGCGAAACTACTTCCATATGGAAGGGAACAAAAAATTGAGGGGGGTCCCTTTTGGGTTCCCTCGCCTCCAAGCCATTGGATCTCTGCGATCGTGGTTATAAAACATGTAAGTGGGTTGCTAAAGAGATATGAAGTATCTATGAAGAGAAAGGTATCAATTCTAGAAAAATATGTTGATACATGCCTCAAAAATTACACCGTGCAAAAGAGCACGAAAAATGGAGGGGGGTTCCTTTTGGGGCCATCCCACTCCTCGGCCTTCATCTCGCTCGAATCCGCTGCACAAAACTCATGTCTAGGGTAAACAAATGTTCTAGTTTTAAATATATGCAGGTTTGACTTTCATAAAAGCCAAGGTTCATTTTTAAATAATAATAAATTGTTTTATTTTTAATGAATACCCTGGCGGTTAGGTCGCAACCATGTATAATGGTTAGTGGCATGTTAGCTGCTAAGCTTAAGAGTTTCGCTGCCGTGGCCACTAACTGCTCACAAGGGCGGTTAGCATGACCACGAGGTTAGAATGCCATTCACCCACTGTGGATCCCTTTGGGGCCTTAAACCCTTTGAGTGCAGTCCTATGGGGGATCATCGCATGACTCTAGCCAAGTGGCCTGCAGAAAGGGTACAATGCCCTTCCAAAGTGCCCTATAGATGGCTGAAATTCAAAAATTCATAACTAGAGTACTGGGGGTCAAAAAATTACAAAACCAACGACGTCAGGGCCTGATTTTTACCAACCATGTTATAAAATTATTTTGGGCCCCTGATTGCCTCGTATTACAGGATTAAAAATTTCATGAAGTGGGGTTAATTTACAAATGAGGTATAAGGAGATTTAGTGCTGAAACTTTAAAAATTAATATAAATTCACTCGTAAGGCCTAAATTTGTGTCTTATATTGCATTAATTCCGTAATTAACCCTACTTTACAGTATAACAAAAATTGGGAAAAATTAGAATGATTCAACATGTGTAAAAATTACACAAATGTTTGTCCTTGGCTTCACAGAAATCAATAAATTTCAAAATTATTGAAAAGTGATAACTTTTTTTTTCAATCAACTATAAAAATACAGAGAAATATATGTCCAGTCTAGAATATACACTTTGATTTGCACACAAAATAATAATTTCATTACTTTTATAACCCTATACACTCAATAGGAAGGGTATGCAAGCGATAGAGAAACATCATGCTATACCAATGACCATTACAAATTTACTTCCCGTAAATACATATTTTCAACTGAATAATAAAAATAACATGACTCAAATAGCCAATATAATTTCTTTACAACTTTATACAAAAGTGTTGAACAAGTTGGTATTCACATGAATTCCACATGCAACCATAGTGCCCTAGGCAACCCTCAAGCTTAAGACTCCCAGTTCCGATCGTCATCATATCATGGTTTAAGGTGGACAAGTCGATAAAAATGAGGTTTGGATGGTAACTAAGTCGTGACAAGGAAAACTCACTAGAAAACACTTCTTGGAGGCTACAAGCTCATATACACAAAAAAGACTTCCATACCCCAAAACCAGCATATAAGGAAAGTAAAACACAATATCAAACACCAAATGATACAAACAACCATAACATGTTTCCAAGACCAAAAAGGCTTGCTGAAGGAGAGGAAGAACATGGGGATAATCACCATTGTTCTACTATCTCTTGGCCATGGGAGAGCATACACACAGTCGACCATGTCAAATACCACGTATGAGGGCATAGGAATTTTGGTTCGATGGTAGCCACCATCAATACACGAGATAACTATGTAGAAGGGCATGGGAACTCGGTTCCATGGTAGCCATTGTTACCACATAAGGGATAATCACGCAGAAGGGCATAAGAACCCGGTTCCATAGTAGCCACTATCACTATGTAAGAGTGCACAACAAACACACAAATTTAAACAAATTTCAGCAGCATAACTTTGTCATTTTAAGTCAAGAAAAAGGCATAAAAAACAGCCAACAAATTTAGAAGGGACCTTATATCTCCAAGCACAAATGGGTATTTTAACTGCATGGTGGCCATTACCACAACCATGAAAATACAAAGAAAGAAAGAAAGAGGCTAAGCCAAATGGCTTTACACCTCTTGAAAATTACAATTAAAGGACCTAAGAAAGATTATTTTAACATAAATAAAATTAAAGCAAATGGTGCATGGTAGCCTACCTTGGCTCCTTCTTGGATCCTCTCAAGAACACCACCTACAAGCCTTGGGCAATAGCTATGCTTTTCATTCTATAAGCTCTTCCTCTAAGCTCCGTCTTCTCTTTCTCTTTCTCTCCTCTACTTCCAATTTTCTAAATTTCAAAATAAGCAAAAGTCCTCTCAAGGAAGGTTTTCCTTCCTCATATAGGCTAAACTCCTTTCTCTACAAACCAATGGGAAGATAATAGGTGTCCCTTCCCATCCCTTGGCTTATGTTCAGAAGTCTCTCCTCTTCATAACTCCACTTACAAGTCCATGTCGGCAAGCAAGCAAGTCCATACCTCATAAATGAACCTACTTCCCATGCCATAAATGGCACATGGGCTCCTTGAGGTTTCTAAAAAGACTGTCCAACATTCCTATTGGTCCAAGGACATACAAATCAACACAAAATATCTAAGAACCACTTTGTCAGTCTCTAAAATTGTCTATTCCATTTTATCAGAGTTTTGAGTCAAAGGGGGCCACTTAAGTGGCTTACAAAACACTTTATGAATGAAATAAAACTTAAAAGAGAACTCCTAAGGTTAAGAAGGAAAGGTGTGAATAGTATCCAAGGGGGTGAATAGTGCTAAAAGGGTTAAGGAAGTCTATACTTCCGACTAGGTTCACAAATGATACAAGGAGTGGTTTGGATCATGGAAGGGTCAAGTAGACATGTCACCACTCTACCAATGATGTGCTCATGCCAGACATAGTCCTAGTTCCCTCGTTGGCCTCTCCTGTCACCTGCACAACATTGTGCACATAAAATGCCCTACCCTAGATAGTCGAAGCTGCAAAATGTAACAACCATACAAGAGATTTCAATGCACACAAAATGCACACGACATATCCAAGGCATCACATATTGATGTTAATAACTAATACCAATCATTTAAACATATGTATAATCAAATACATGCTTAAAAACAATAGCTCTAGTAGTATAGAATTAATACGTATTGTAATGGACAACCAAAATAGCATAAGTAAACTGATATCATAATGCATTGAATAATCATCTAATCTAAGCATATATTGTTCTTGCGTAAGTAAATCAATAACAACACATAATATATATAGAATCTTTGTCTGTCATAAGGAACCAATAACATCTTGTCTCAATAATACATAAGGCACGTCTCAATACAACGTGTTTACAATACAAAGTGTTTAAATTAAGTACTGTGAAAATAGGGGTCTCATATCCCCCTCCCCTTATGAACTTCTTCCTGGAAGTCATTGAGGGTCAAAATTTATGTTTAAAGGATGTTATAACAATCACAAGGAATCCTGTTGACTCAGTTCAACGGTCTTTCTAAGTTAATGATCACATATCTCTACTAATAGATCATGGAGTGCAATGCGGTACACTAAAATATCCAATATCACAACATCACCCATCTCCATCACTCTTAGAATTAGAAGGAAACATATGCTAACATTTAACATAACAAATAAGGGTAAGGATCACATTGTCCTTACAACCTCTATAGAAGGAACAAGCGAGACGATGTCTCCCCACTTGCTCAACAAGTCACGAAACAAGTAATAAGATTATCTCATCAGCTAAAGCTAATAAGATACTTCTCCCCTACTACTCCCATACTTGCTCAAGGCGAAAGGTACACAACAAGGCTCATCAAAACAACACATTTAGACAAGTTGGAAATTTAACAATCCAATCAAGGAGTAAAATCAAATCGGGTAAGTAGCCGAGCTCAATCCACAAAGGAGAACAAAAATCAATGTTGATCAACCCAATATATTCCAAATAATAATTAAGGTGAAAATATATAGACAACCCAATTCAATCCAAAATTGAGGATAAGAAAGAAAAGTAGGAGCTCAACATTCAATAAAGTTTCAAAATAATAAATAGCTAAATAGCCTCAAAATGCATAGCACGAAAAGCCATAAAAAGATGATTCCAATCCACTTATAAATCCAAATCAAGGACTGAAATAAATTGAAGGTTCGCCACATCACGTGGTAAAAGTGCACAAGTTTAAACACAATAATATTGAATAGTATGGCTCTGGAAGGCCACAAGAGGGGAGTAGGGAGCTAACATATCAACAAATAGAAACACAACTCTTCAATACCCTTGTGTGGCATGAAAAATGTGTTGCAACTCCAAGTTGTCAAAAGCGCTACACACTTACCAACCTATAAGTGGTAAATATCACAACACGTTTCCTCCAAATAGGTGGAAAATGATTAAACCACATGGAGGTATCAAGCTGCTCCATCCATACAACATCTCTAGCCAACATGATGCAGAAAATACCATTCTGCGAAGGCAAAGAACGTAGTCGAAAAAACACTAAGAAACAAGTCCTTGATCAAAAGGAACACCTACTTTACATCATATAAGATATAATCCACTCAATGGACTTCTAATGATGTCACTTGATGGTGAGAGATTATCAACTCATCTCGATACTAGCCAAGTGCTAACAAAAGAAAACCTCTCCCCCTAGCCAAGGGAGTGTATGGAGTATCAGTCCATAACCAAACTCCTAACACCTAGGAAGTCACTAACAAAACATACTAGTATGGGGGGTGCCCACCACTCAAGGGCGGTGCCAATCCCCAAGGGATCTTCCGAGATCCCCTCCCCTAGAATTGACGTCAATGAAGCACAAAACTCCATCTACAAGTGCACACTTGCTTAGGTGAGAAGGATCACATGATTGCACAACACCCACAACACAAAACACAAGTGGCCCTTAATGGCTTTGCTTATCAAGCAAAAAGGTCTAACCATCACCAAAGATGCTCAATCTAAGGTGATCAAAAAGGTTCTAGGAACATTTGTTAATGAACTCATGAACGATGCTAAGTACTTACTTACCCAACAGGGTATACTATTAGGAATTTGCTAGTGTTAGTGGGTTCATATATTATGTTGTAATGTGTGTAGCTCTTGTAGTAAGTAATTATATTGTCTAGGATAATATAATGTGTGTGAGTTGTGATAACAACTCACATAGATAAGTGAATGAGAGAATAATGGGTCATGAGAGATTAAAGGAGATATTGTTGGGGTAGATTGGTTGTTGAGGATAAGTTAGACTCCTTGCTTTAAGGAGCTACTCAACCATATGTAATCTTTTTCTAATGTAATGATGTCCCAATTAAATATAGAAAACCATTATTATTAATGTGTATACGATTTGTTGTTCAGAGTTGATATTTACTATGTTTAATTTGTATACTCTGTACCAAAACTATTAGTGGTATCAAAGCAGGGTATTCTTCAATATGTCTTGTTAGTTTGTGAGGGGGCAGCCCTCTATTCCCCCATGTGATGACTATCCTCATTTGAGAAATTAGTTTTGTAGATAGTTTTGCATTAGTTGAGATTCGTGTGTTGCAATCTAGATAGTGGTGTTCAGCTGTAGCTAATCTACATTCACCTGGTCAAATGGTGCTGCATTTGTTGATCCTTTTGTGCATCAAATCAATTGTGATCCAACAATGTGTAAGTTACAGTCCACCATTGTACTCAAAGACAATTTGCTAGAGAAGAGTTACACTTTCAATATTACATGACTTGTGAGCATCCAAACTCCACATTGACATTTCGTTTGCCTACACATTATGAATCTCGGAGACTTGTGAGACCTAGTATTCATTGTCACGTTTTCATGCACGATTTTGTGTGAACAACAAATCTTGCTTGTCTCTGCATGTGCCCACCTTTTGCGGATTTGTCAAAGTATTCCATGCCATCGTCATATCTCTACGAGTCTACATCCATGGTCCAGCTATCATTGTAGCTCCAACCTTTGCCATCTAATTATCCACATTTTCATCTACCCGACGACATGAACCACGACTGACAAAGTATTTTCATTGAAGATCATTTGCATCGGATCATCGACAGACCTTCCACACGGCTTTTGCATTCAAATCCATCAATGACCAGCTTAAACTATAGATCCAGTTTTCTATTGAAAAGAATAGATTTGAACACCTGTCCAAATCCTTTCTTCTCCCATGAGATCCAAGCAATTCGATGGCGCAATCCACCTTGGCATTGCATTCCTTCCCAATGTCAACGCTGACTCTGCATTAACCACACTTGACCCTGTTGCAGTTTTCCTATGCCGAGCTCACCCCACATGGTGTATCAAGCTCGCCAACACCTCTCAACCGTGTCTCCTCGATTTAGCAGCACATAGTCGCACCGTCTTCCTTGTTCTCCATTCGGCTATCCACCACCGGATTAAATCTTCCGCCACAATTGTCATTAATATATGACCATGGTTTTAGGTTAGGTCTAAAGTTTTAAAGTTTAGATATTAGGTATTAAAGTTTAAATTTATGTTTTATTTTTAGTTGGTGTTTTATTTTGAGTGTATATATGTTTAGCTTGTCAATTTATATATATAATTAGTCTATGTATATACATAGTATTCGTTGTTGTTTAATTTCTTTAATTGGTGTTCGTTTCATTTGTCAAAGTCATCCATGTGTAATGGGAAAATGTCAAAATTGTGGGGAGGGGGGGGAGGGAGTTTCTTCTAAAAGACGACATGCAAGTGGAACATCAACATGAGTCTCAATGCCATATTTGCTAAGTAGAATACACATGAGGATGGAGGCAATGAAGGAAGGAGGACTTTTAACGTCCTCTTATTAGCCACTAACGACGAGGCCGCATAGTAGATTTGGTGGCTTTTGTTTTTAGTTTGATTTCAGTTGTGTTGTGTTGTGTTGTATTTTCATTTTCAGAGTTCTATTTTGTGAAGTGTACTGGATAAATCTCTGGTGTAACATTTGTGGAAAGAGATGCATGTTCAAATAATCTAACTCTTGGGGTGCAGGAGAAGATTTCGAGGTAGCTTAATATGGATTATTGTCCAGCTAGTGCAAGCGCTTAATTGATCCAAAGTAGATTCGGAATTTGAGGATTGATCAATCACATTTAGGAATTCTTCCCACAGGGTATACATAATTCAGGGATTGTGAACCTCAAATTCGGTTCTGCAAGACTACACCCTTCCCAGGGTTACAAGACAACTTGATGGAGCATACCTGGTCTAAGCATTGTTTTCAGGGAGCAACATTTGCAGGATATATTTCTCTTCAACCACATTCACACTTGGGGTGGGGGGAATGTTACGAATTTGTTAGTTTTAGTGGGTTCATAATATGCTGTAATGTGTGTAGTTATTGTAGTGAGTAATTAAATTATCGAGGATAATATAATGTGTGTGAGTTGTGATAACAACTCACGTAGATAAGTGAATGAGAGAATAATGGGTCATGAGAGATTAGAAGAGATATTGTTGGGATAGATTGGTTGTTGAGGATAAGTTGGACTCCTTGCTGTAAGGAGCTACTCAACCTATATATGTAATCTCTTTCTAATGTAATGATGTCCCGATTGAATATAGAAAAACATTATTATTAGTGTGTGTATAATTTGTCATTCAGAGTTGATATTTAGTGTGTTTAGATTGTATACTCTGTACCAAAACCTATCAGATACAAGAAGCACTCTCAAGTCACTCGGTTGAACCAGCCATAACAACTCTAGAAGGTGTAGGTGCTCCTAAGGAGACAATCCTTCTACCATAGATCCCTAATTAAAAAAGGATCATTAAAACAACATCCCAACTTCCAAGATTCATGTGTCTTATCCATTACAGTGCCCTAGAACTTAGTCCCTTTAGATCCAATCTGAAATCATATGTTCACGACATCCCAGGCAACTCATACAATTGATGACAACCTTGTGAAGAAGGGGAAAAGACATCATACAAGGAGTCAATGTACAAATGTCACTCCTAGACGATTAAGAAAATGCCACCAATAAAGAATGCATCCTCTTAGGCCAACAAATTTTCAAGAATCAAGGATGTGCAACACTTGCACTACTCAACAAGCCATACTCAAGGGTGGCCCAAACTTCACAATCCAAACAAGGGTGTGGTATGCGTATGCAACAAATTAAGATAGATCTACAACTTATCCTACTTAGTAAATCCAAGCTCGGAGAATGTAATCAACTATCATATATTGCTATACTTTTTATATCGGACACATGACCAAATTGGATTTGCCAAGCCTAACCAAGGGATCTCTTATCACACAACAGTAAAAGAGAAGTTTCCAAAGCCTCCAGTCAAATAACACTATCTAATAACCCTAGATAGGCTTTCTATACATAAAATAAAACTAATCTAGTGCTCACTAAAGCTTGTGGCACAAAGGGGGATGGTTTAACACAAACAAACAATCAAGGGATCATGGTAGGCAAATGGAGGCCTAGAATACCTAATATGGAAGATGGCAAGCAAAGAAGACCCTACAACTATACTAAGTTTAAGTATAGAGGTAATCTAAGCAAGGAGTTATACATTCAAAACCAAAAATTTTGTGCAATATCTATCTATAAAATGAAATAGCAAAAGTTAGAGATACTTACCTTTGGGCGAACTTGTTGAGTCTCAATCTCTCCCTTGGCCAATGGTTTTTTGCAAGAGTTTGTTATGACTTTGTAAGGATCACACTATAGAAATCAGTTATAGGCTACAAGATTTCTACTTTGCATCCAAGACTTCTCATAAGACAAGCTATTTTTCCTCCAAGGCAAACTCTAAGCAATGACTCCTTCAAATCTAGATGTAGTAGAATTGCGAGCTATAATAATGTGAAAATGAATGTTCCTATCTATAGGATTGATATGGTCGTATTTATAACAATGGATATGACCTAACCCTTCTGGAATTTTAGTTGAGAAGGTTGACCAAAACGACTCTGTTTATAAAAGGTTACTATTAGGCCTTGAACTAAGTCGGCCAAGCTGACTTAGTTCCGTACTGTGTGGCAAAACTTTTGCAACAGGGTCGGCTAGGCTGACTTAGTAGGAAAAATGGGTGACAGGGTCGACCATGCCGACTTTGTAAGAAAAGTGGGTGACAGGGTTGACCAGGCCAACTTTTTTGGAAAAGTGGCAGACCTAGTTAGGGGCTATTGAGAAGGGAGGTTGCTTAGGGGATCAAGGCATGAAAGGTGCTAAACTTGGTAGTCTATATCTATAAAATAAACATTTAAGTATAAGTGGACATACTTTTAAGTTATATTTTATATATACTTTCAAAATGTTTGAGAGTGGTTTTGGACCTCTAGGAGCTATAATGCAAATTCTAGGTTTTGGAGGGTCCTATTAGATTTCAAACTTAGCCATATTTCAGGGTTTCAATATTTTAGACTTAGCCATATTCCAGGGTTTTAGGATTTTAGAGAGACATCATAAGAAGTAAATGGATGGACACTCTAAGAAAACCGGACAAATAGTAGGAACGATATGATTTAAACAACAATCTTGCAAAGCACCAATGATTTGCCCACCCTTTCCCGGTGCACCTTTAAAGGTGTGCACTTAGGGAGATTGAAACTCGACAGGTTCATGCAGGTAGAAAGTGTCTATAAATGATAAGTTTAAAAATATTGTGTCTATACAGTATGGTTAATAAAACAAAGCACTACAAACTTCGACACAAGCATCCAACATTTTACCGTATGCCACTAGATTCTGCATACGTTTGCACAATATGTACAATCGAAAGGATGCAATGAACAACACAAAAAAGAGAAGGATCACCTCAAACAGTCGACACCCACAAAAGTCTATATATCACAATCAATGCTAAACTATATGCTTTAGGCAACTAGCATACAAACTACAAAAACAAAGTCATACTCTTATCACGAGCATGTTTAAAAATGACAAGGTACACCCACTCAGGGTCACCTCTACCTTGAGCTCCAAAAGAGACTTATCTTACATCAATGCTATCAACACTCATAGACAACCAATCCAACTAGGTGCCACCACCATAGAATCAAAACTTCTCTATGAGGAATCTACCTCATTATTAAGGAACTCAAATTATCATGGATACATCAATCCATTCAAGATGCTCCACAAGCAGGAAGGTACACTCTAACCTTTGTAGCAATGAGGAAAACCAAATCACATTCCTCCTGAGGGTCCCTAATACCTATCAACAAGGTCACCTCCTAACCACTGTTGGTTCAACACAAGGATGTTCTCTATACAAATATTCCAAGAAACAGGTTCATAATCTCAAAGGGGCTGTTGACCACAACATTTGGATATGTCATGTCCCCATCTCGGGTTTAGAGAGGAATGAAGACCCTTAGCCTATTCTTTTGGATTCCCATAGACTAAGGGAAAGAAGGAAAAAGAAGGAAGAAAAAAGAGGAACACGGTGTTTTCTTCAAGTTGCTAAAAAGTGACTTTATGTTGGCAACTTATTTCTAATTTTGCTCCAAAAAAAGGGGACTTTCTAATTTGAGCAATTCAGCCCTTAATTAGAAATATTAAGGACATTCACTTTTTGAATATTTGAATTTTCAATAGTAAGACTAAGTGGCCAAAAAGTAATGTCGACAACTTTTGTTTTATTATTAAAATAAAGTAAGTTTGGAGTTGAGTGGGAAAAGGTATAAAAGGAGGAGGGGGGATATTTGTGTTAGTTATGAATCATTAATCATTTGACATTTTTATAAGTTGAGCAATTTGCTTCTACTTTTAGCCATTCAGGATGAAAACCCTCTTCGGTAATCTGATATTGGAGATGAAAACCCTCAGTATTTAGTTGGTGGCTTTATGCGGGAGTCGCAGTTGAGCAAACTATCATTGGGACAAGGCACAGGGGTATGATTTATGAGTGACATAGTAGTTAGGGTATAATCTGAGGTGGATGTAGCAGGTAAGAGGTAGTTAGAGGTGGATGACCAGCTTAGTGGGGTTTTTCTCATGCTTATGTCACCCTTTGAGGGTTGATATCACCTTAGGAAATCCATTTGGAGGTTGGCGTAGTAGTTTGGGAAGCCTTTGGAGGCTGGCGCAGTAGTAGGAAATTTGGGGGTGAGTACAACATCAAGGGGCCTCTTGAAAGGTTGTGACCTACCTAAAAGGGTCAAGGTTTAGCCTTGGCATTGTTTGGTTGATGGAATATTGTATTTCTTCACTCCTATACTCAGCTGTAATTTATTCCAATTTACAGGCCTGCAATTTATTTAAAAATCAGACTTGATGTGTAAGGGTGGCACCTAAAATAATGGATTGAATTTCCATAATTTTCTAAGGGTTCCTATGTGGTTTATGTTTTCCTATCATGTCTTGTAAATCATTTTCAGAATTTTGCAATTTCTTGTTAGGGTTTCATTAATATATTCAGAATTGTGTAAGGGTTTTCTACAAATTCCAGAATTGTTTAATTTGACCCTAAAAGGGATATTACAAGATATCAACATCCAAACTAGATCCGTATACCTTGGGTATCGATAAAATGTGCACAAGAGATAATAATACCAATCTAACACAGTCAACACTTGATTAAGTTGATTGATCACACCTGCTTGATGCCAAGATGCCTCAAAGGCTTGCAAGTTCCTCTCCAACCAACATTGACGTCTAACTCCAATGGATTGTCTCTCCAATATGTGGCTAAAAATAAGGCGTATCTCACTACCAAAAGGAGACAAAGGCCATTCACCACAAGGATAGGCGAAAACAAAGTGACCCACCCAAGGCTCCCTATCAAGGCCATCCATGTGGTATCACTAGTCCATCACACAAGGTGAGGACTAAATCTAACAACACTTGCATGTACACGGATAGGTTTCAAGTGGAAATCCATATTCAACACCACAAGGCTCTTGGTCCCCCACGCGGACTAATTATGTCCCTAAGTCTCTATAATCCTCAGAGGTCGACATAAGCGAGGCTTTTGGCCTAAGGGACTATGCCCAAACTCTTCCTAGTACTACTTGCAAGGCAAGAGTCGATAGTTAAGGAAAAAGGGGATGGCTTCACTAATGCATCTCGAACCATTCTAATCTCCTCACTCAAGGTGAGAGAGACATCAAACAATCCTCCAACACACTCCGCTAGAGTGGCAAGGCAATGTTTGCTTTAAATGGGGTCACTACACCTAGAAAGGCCCATCTAGACCCTAGACGCACAAGACACTCTACTATCTAGCGGAGATCAATCTCCATGGTAATAAGAACCAAGATCAATCTATCAAAGAACTTATTTACGAAGTCCTCCAAGGCAAGATGCGTATGACATCGGTCATGGGAAAGTCCCATCAACCTAGCACACGAGCTTGCTCGCTCGCTAACAGTCACTTGGCCCTTGTGGCCTTTGACTTCATAACACCTGGTTGGAACCTTGTTCCAAGCCTTCATCAAACCTCACCTGTTCAACTACATGGGTGGATGTCCAAAAATCCTATCATGTGTCTCTCAGCACAAAGACCAAAACAAAAAGCCAAGCGTATGATACTCGGCGAAAGAGTCCATGGTTCAAGGAACTCTTCATGTGTATTATTCTTATTTCAATGAGGCATAACACCCAATAAGTACATGCATCAGTTTACTGCGGAAGAAGCGGTACAGAGCAATGATCCCCAAAGCTCCTGGTGTTTTAACCATGCCCTGATACCAAATATTGTCCCCAAAAATTGACAACTAAAACACAAAAATAGGCCAATTCTCTTTTTGAGAAATATGTAATGCACATTCTACACAACTGCATTGCCCATTGGCTCGCCATCTTCATGGCATGAGATGCACAAGTATTTAAACACCCTGCCTACCCAAACGACATGGAGGCAATGCGCAAGTGGATGCATGGTCGCTATGCAACCATACAAGTCCCACTTTCTCTAATCGGTTTATAGGCTCTCACACAAACCTTCAACTCTCTAAGTGCTCCTAGTGGGCCCCATGACCCTAAGGACTAAAAGGGACACAACTAAATGGAGGTGGGTTTGAGCAACCACTTGGTTGAACGAGACGTCTTAACTCACAACGGTGCTCAAGGAGAGTTTTGAACGATTCCAGCCAATCACATGGCTCGGTTCACACTCGAGTCCCAAATAAATTCTAATTTCGCGTTGACTTGGCTCAGATGAAAGTGCTTAAACAAATATCAATTAGTCCTCATAGGACCTAATAAGGTGCCTAAAATATCTCATTTAAGCCTTCTGAGATTGGAGCAACCTATCTCCACTGTTGGATCAAACTGCCCTTGACCTTTATATTTGGGCAAAGTAAACGATGTCCTAAATATCTTTATTGAGGCAATAAGGTCTTCAATTCAGCCATTGAGTTGAAAATTCATATTTTAGAAAGGAGGGAGGTGTTGGAGGATGACGTTTCTATATTCATTCCTCTTGTTGGAGGATGACGCTTCTATATTCATTCCTCCTCTCCTTCAACAATGAATGACTACCATTAATAGAGTCTTTGAGCTTTTGGTCAAAATGATTTATTTCACTTTCAATTTTTTACCACAATACGAAGATGCATGAGTTTGTTTTGTAGGTACCCTATTCGACGAAAAGCTCATAGGAGGTCTTAGTCTCCTACGGTTTCCAAGTAGGTATCAAGAGCTTGAAGCTCAACCACAACCATTAATGGCTGTCACAAGGTTTAAGGTGAAATTTCAGAAAAGCTTTAGTTTTAGATTTCCAATTTTGTCTTATAGACTGAAGGGAACAGAAAACTAATAGGGGTCCTCTTTTGGGTCAGTACGTTTTGGGGCTCCCAGGGGTCCATGATAGCCAATAAGGCCCAAAATGGCCTCCCAAAGACAAAACATGAGCAAAGTTAAAACCATGAGGTTCCAGGTTCCGAAACTACTTCAATGCAGAAGGGGACGACAAATTGAGGGGGGTCCCTTTTGGGTTCCCCCACCTCCGAACCACTGGATTTCCGCAATCGTGGTTAAAAAAAGGTAACTAGGTTGCAAAACAGGTCTAAAGCATCTCTGAGGAGAAAGGGGCCAAATATGGAAAATTATGTCGATACAGGCCTCAAAAATTAAAGTGTGCAGAAGAGCACGAAAAATGGAGGGTGGTCCCTTTTGGGGCCGTCCCACTCCTCGGCATTTATCTCGTCCAAATTGGCTGTGCAAAACTCATGTCTAGGTTAAACAAATGTTTTGGTTTTAAATATATGTAGGTTTACCCTTATAAAAGACAAGGTTCATTTTGAAATAATAATAAATTGCTTTATTTTTAATGAGTAGCCTGATGGTTAGTTATACTAGCCGTCGCGGCCATGTATAATGGTTAGCAGCTAGGCGTAAGAGCTTTGCCGCTGTGGCCACTAATCGCTCACAGGGTTAGTTAGCATGACCGCACGATTAGACTACCATTCACCCACCGTCGACACCCTTTGGGGTCTTAAACCCTTAGTGTGTGGTCCTATGGGGGACCACCGCTTGACTCCAGCCAAGTGTTCTACGGAAAGGGTATAATGCTCTTCCAAAGGGCCTTGGTGTTTAGGAAAGTGCCCTATAGAGGGATGAATTTCAAAAATTCATAATTACAATACCGAAGGTCGAAAAATTTCAAAACCAACAACACTGGGTCCTGATTTTTAAAAACCTTATTATAAAAATATTTTGGACACTTGATTGCCTCATTTTACGGGCCTAAAAATTGTATGAAGTTGGGCTAATTTACTAAGGAGGTATAAGGAGATTTAGTGTTGAAACTCTAAAAACTCATAAATTCCCCTGTAAGGCCTAAAATTGTGCCGTAAATTTCTTTATTTCCCTGATTAACCCTACTTTACAGTATAACAAAAATTGGAATGCTTTAACATGCATAAAAATTACACAAATGCTTCTTGCCTTCCTCAGCTTCACACAAACTAATAATTTTGAAATTCTTGAAAAGAGAACTTTTATTTTCAATCAACTATAAAAATACAGAGAAATACATGTCCAATCCAGAATATACAATTTGATTTTGCACATAAAATAATCATTTCATTATTTTTATAACCTGATACACTCAATAGGAAGGGTATGTAAGCGATAGAGAAACATCATGCTATGCCAATGACCATTACAAATTTACTACCAACATATACATATTTTCAACTGAAGAATAAAAATAACATGGCTCTCAAAGAGCCAATATAATTTCTTTACAAATTTATACAAAAGTGTTGAACAGATTAGTCTTCACATGAACTCCACACGCAACCCGCAAGGCCAACTGAAGGAGGGCTCACCACCCTTCCTTTTGCCATCATCAGGCGGTTTCCCTAGGAACCCCCGAGCCTAAGACTTCCAGCTTTGGGTATCATCACATCATGGTTTAAGGTGGACAAGTTGATAAAAAGGAGGTCAAGATGGTAACTAAGGCTTGACAAGGAACTCTCACTAGGAAACACTTCTAGGAGGCTACAAGCTCATCTACACAAAAAAAAGCTTCCATACTTCAAAACCAACATATAAGGAAAGCAAAACACAATATCAAACACCAATGATAACAAGCAGCCATAACGTGTTTTCAACACCAAAAAACCCTGTCGAAAGGGAGGAAGACAGTGGGGATAACTCACCCTTGTTCTACCATCTCTTGGCCATGGGAGAGTATACACACAGTCGACTATGCCAAATACCACATACGAGGGCATAGGAATTTTCGTTTTATAGTAGTCACTACCAATACGCAAGGGATAACTATGTAGAAGGGCATAGGAACTTGGTTATAGTATCTAATATCACTACATAAGGGATAACCACGTAGAAGGGTGTAGGAATCCGGTTCCATAGTAGCCACTATCACTACATAAGAGTGCACAACAAGCACACAACTTCAAACAAATTTTATTAGCATAACTTTGTCATTTTAAGTTGAGAAAAAGGCATAAAAAACAACCAACAAATTTAGGAGGGATGTTACATCTGCAAGCACAAGTGGGCATTAAAACCACATGGTGGCCATTGACACAACCATGAAAATACGAGCAAAGAAAGAACACCTCTTGAAAATTGTAATCAAAGGAAGAGATAAGATAAAGATATTAATGTCCAACAGTTGACCACAAAAGTAGGTCAAAGGGACAACAAATTACAAAAGTTTCAGGGACAAGTGGGAAACCCCAAAGGTTTCCGAAAATGAAAGGAACAAAGAGGAAAGAAACCAATACAAAGTAGGGCAAAGAGAAAGAATGCTCAGAGCCAAAGAGAAATATAAATGAGTAACCCATGAAAACCCCTAAGTAATGGGGAAGTGGGGATGAACAATGAGAAGGAAGAACCAGGAGGGGGTCCATCAAGAGTTGGACCCAACTCTCCTAACATCCAAGGTCGATGAGAAGCACCTGATATAAAGATGACCCAAGGAAGAGGAGGTGAGATGTCTGGTCTGCCCTCTGTGCTTCTGCCTAGAGGAAAAAGTCCTCTACGAAGATTTGGTGGATTTAGTCTATCCCCTGGTGCCGGCCCTGAAATGGTTATGTTGGTGAAATCTCTGGGAGCTGTGGATGGACTCTCTGGACCACACTGATCTAGAATGTAAGGCCGTACTAGTGTCAATCTGATGTTTAGTACCTCTCCTTGAAAGTAGCACTGTGAAAAAGGAAGTGATCTTCTAGGTAGAGTTTGGTCTAGTAGGTCCCTAAATAGAATGATTGCAAAGCTTAAGGGCTTCTTGCATATATAAAGCTAAACATCTCTAGTCCTCATATTTGAAAAAATCAGAAAGAGTCTGGGTACTCCTGAAAAGGTAGTGAAACCTTCCCCTGATCTTGTAGTATATAGGAAAACAAAAAATGAAGTGTTCCTCGGTCTCAACCCCCTGAGTGCTACATAACTGACAAAACTTGTCTACTCGATCTATCTAGTGGTCTGTCTCAATCGTAACCTATGAGAGCCCACTCTGAACTGTCCTAATGGGATGCTGTTGTTCCCAAAATCTGTCACTTGCTTTTGTGGACAACATATCGACCATTTTGGACCTGTAGACCAAAACTCTCTTTTCTTTCTTAAAAATGTTCTAAGTTTTCAAATTCTTCAATTATGCAAGCTTTTCCAACTAAAGGACTTGCAGGTTCAACGGATTCAACAGGGTCAATCAGCGGGTTTTCACAAAGAAACAAGTTTTTCTTTGAATACTTAGGCATTTTGAGGATGGTTCAACGCAAAGGTTCGATCAAAAGACTTAATGGTGGGCTTTAAACAATTAGAATGAACCACCTTGAACCATTGAACCCCGCCTTCAAAAGTTCAATGACTTCGGCGGACTTAGAGAATAAAAGGAGTCGAAGAGATAAGGTTGAACCGTTGAACCGATGAACCTTGAACCAAAATGGTCCAAAGGTTCAAGGTTCAACGAGTTCAATAAGTCCAAAAGACTTAAAGAAAAGAAGGAATCAAGGAGCGAAGATTGAACTGTTGAACCATTGAACCCCACCTTCAGAAGGTTCAAAAGTTCAACGAGTTCAAAGGTTCAACGAGTGCAAAGGTTCAAAGGTTCAATGTTCAAAAAATTCATTAGTTCGAATGGAAGCTTCGAGCAAATGAAGTGGAAGATTCTAGAAAGAAGTTCAAAGAAATGGTTCAACCGAAGAAAAAAAGAAAGCGAACGCGGCCCTTTACAAAACGATTGAACCAATGAACCATTGAACCTTGAACCAAAAGAGTTCAAGGTTCAAAGAGGTTCAAAGCAACTAGTGACGTCCCCGTGGACGTCAATTTCAGGGTGATGGAATAACCGTTGATTTTCAAAAGCCCTGAGAACAAACTCAGTGACCAACCAAGGAAGGAGCCAAAGAGCCAGCTGAAAGCGAGAAGATAGCCTCGAGAGCTCAGATCGCCAAGAAAAGACAAAACGTGGCAAGGAAAGAGAGAACAACTACAGGAAATTTAGAAATATCTGCAGGAGAGTTATTTCCAGTAGGTGGAATAGTCCACCAGGTGGACATCAGAGAGCGCGAATATTCAATGGCGCGGTCTATTTTTTTTTAAGTGAAGGCAAATAGACAGCCGTGTAAGCATCATAAAGAAGACCAGGCAACCCATGCTTAGAAAAGGATGTTTGATATGATTTAAAATGCCAAAGTTAAGGCCGATGACTTGTTCCAGCATGGCTCTTTCACGAAAATGCATTCAAGGCATTGAATGCAGCATGGGCCATTTCCATGAAACAAAGTGCCCAAGTCTTTCTTGGAGTGCTATATATTGTAATCTCTCTTATTGTTTTCAAGGAGATCTCTCTGTTGTAGAAACAAAACTCTACCCAAATTGAAAGGCATTATTGAGACTTTGAGCTCAGATCGTTAATCATATTTTGTTATATGAATAAAAAAAAAGTTACTTTCAGACTTTGTGCTGTAATAATTGGTGTTATTTAGGGGATTGTTCTTATGTCTGTTTCCTAGATGCAGTCTTGTTCATTTAATTAAATAAGCAGAATTAGTGGAAGTAATCAGGAAGTTGTCCGAAGCCGACTGTGGAGAGACTTTGTGTTGCCACAATTGTCTTTAGTGTGTTTGTTTTTCTGTTTCTGTGTAATGGATTTTGGGACGACTTTGTGTCCCCATTGTCCTTCGTATATTTTACTGTTCGGTAGTTGAGGGGGAGACTTTGCACTACACTTCATCTTGGTGGCTACTGCGCCTTGTTACATTTACTATCCAGGAAGGAATCTGGTTGTTGACTGAATATTACTTCTGAAAGAAGAGAAGTACCTTCACCAATCATCTCGAATTTCTCCTTTGATCTGCGAACATCATCTCTGAAAAAAGAGAGATGGATGGTGTTGTCCTACCCCTGAGTGTTATTTTCAGCTTATATATAGTATATAGTATTCTATAGTTTTAAGGAACCTCCCCTTGATGAGAGGAGAGATTTGTCACAACTTGATGTGGTAGACCCGCACGTTTTGGCCGATAAATCCCCTTATGCTGTGGTTGAAACACCTATTTTGCCCATCAATTAGCTGGTGACAAAATATTCACCCAACAGTTTTATGGCAACTCCGCTAGGGATCGAACGAGTTGTTTCAGTGCTTTTCCATCTCCATATCCTTATCCATTTCCATTATATACTCTGGTCTGCGAAACTAGAAATGCTGGGGACCGAACGTTTTGTTTCTTTTGTCTTCTCTGACAGATCCACGCCAACTGGAAAGAATGCGCAGTTTGAAGCCTCAAGCTTCAAGCTGAAGCAGTGCCAGTTTTTTTCTATTTTTTTAACTTTATAATCTGGGAGCGCCATTCTATACAAGAAGCCAGAGCGCTGAAGGTATTGTTGACCTTGTTTTCGAGCTGGTGCAACAAAGTAATTTTGATTTGTTTCCTTCACCATCTCGCCTCCAGCGAACCAGGGGTTTCCCTCCTACAAAAATCAGGTCTCCATTACCAAGCCAAGCTTTTACTTCTATTGTTAGCAGAGCTTTGTCAATACATACCCCACCAAGATTTGTTATCCCTCCCTTCAATAGTCTTATAATGGCAGTTCAAGGCCCCTGGGGTAACTCTTTTGGTCCACTCAATCTTACTCCACCTCTACATGAACTGCCTCGCAGTTCCAGGAAGAACTTCCCCAAGTTTTTTGGTGATGGGAGAGTTCATCCTGATGAACATATTGCAGCGTTCAGTATAGCTACTGGCGTAATAGGTGTGGAGTATAAGGACATAGCAGTCAGGCTGTTTGTAGAAACATTGCAAGGCGCTGTTGCAGACTGGTTCTATCATCTGCAAGCACAAACATTGACTGACTGGAACACCCTCAAAGCCAAGTTCGAAGCAAGGTTCAAGCCTGCAGAAGATGCGCATGCTTTGCTCTCTTAGCTCATACAAATGAAGGACCCTCATGAACCTACGAGAGATTTCATCACCAAGTTCGACAAGCTGAGGAACAAGATTCCTACCATTATGCAACCAACAACTGAGAATCTCAAATGCTTCTTCATCAACTCTCAGCGCCCTGAAGTGAGTTTTCTGTTGAGACGTGCTGGCCACATAGACCTTGTTGTAGCCCAGGATTTGGCCACTAAAGTAGATCATCTCATCTTGGCAGGGAAGATAAGAAGAGATCTTAACAGAAGTAAACCTTCTTCATCTGCGGAGTATTCACCCACAGGACCACCGATCTTATGGTGCAGAAGCTGGCAAATGAGTTGCTAGCTCTCAGAAAGCAAATGGTGCAAGGGATGTCTGCTCCTTCGTACTGAGATATACCAAGAAAGACTTTTTCCAATTAGTCATATCAAGGCAATGCTGTCAGAAAACAAGAGCAGCCAAATCGTCATCCTCCCCCACAGATGAAACTTGCCATTGAGGCAGCTCTAGCGAACTCAGCAGTTGGATACCTTGAAACTGAATCGAATTTTTCTTTCCAATATGAGTTGAACCTGGAAGATGGCGCTGATCTCTTTGCAGAAGACCAAGATGAATCAGCTAGCGACTCCAACATTGGTTTCTTGAATTACCAAGATGAACCCAGAAGTAAAGGTGAAGCGTTTAATGGATCATACGCTGTATTCACCCAGTCTCAAAACCAGTCAGCTCAACCAACAATTTCAATTGTTAAGCGAGGAACCACTTTGCCTTTTCAATCAAAGGACTCGGTGATCGCTAAAAAGGTAAGTACCTCAAGTATTCCTTCATCTTCTACTTCAAATTCGCAGATCAGTCCTACACCCCCAAAAAACCAAAATGATGAACTTTCTTCCTCTGTCATCAGTCCTTTCTAGTCATTTGACATAGTCGACCATGTCAAGAAGACCAAAATTCAAATGACTGAGTTTGAATTCTTGCAATCCAATCCTGAGCAGTTGGATAGATTAGTGGAATGTGTGAAGGATAAAGCCGTCCCTGCAGGACTAAATTTTGAAAGTAACCCCTGGTCCCCCCAAGAACACATTCATCCGAAATAACCTTGTCATTACTCCTCCAGCTGCCCCTGGGAAGACAGAACCGTTTTATGTCTCCTTGTTGATAAATGGACATCAGCGGAACAATTGCATCAGACTCAGGGGCATCTGACAACGTCATGCCCGTCAAAGTCGCTGAATCTCTTGGCGTCACGCTGACCAAGACTTTTGGGAGATGTTTCTCCATGGAAAACAAACAAGTACCTTTGCTAGGACAAATCAAGGATGCCCAGTTTGCATTTGTTGCATTTCCAGAAAAGAGAATCAAGATGAGTCTTGGTGGCCGATGTCCCAGTGTCATATGACATCCTTCTTGGGCGAAATTTCTGCAAAGATGTTGGTGGCGAGTTAAGCATGGACCTGTTCGAGGCAAGGATCCCTGTCAAAGGCGTCATGCAGAGGCTGCTCCCTGAAAAGAATCGAAGTATATTGTTACCCAAACGTCAGCCCCTGAAGCTCAAATTTTGTTTGAGTCTTCAGGAATGGGTAATTACTTCTTATCCACGGAGGAGTTTCATGTGGCGTCTGACGAAATTTTTGAATGTGACAGTCTAACAATCGATTCAGACAAAACAACAGAAGACTTAATAGATCACAGTGCAAGTGCAGAAGAATCCTCCCCTCCAAACGAAGAAAAATCTAAGGAAAAATCAGTTTCTGATGATGTCTGGATTCTGAAATTCGATATCAGTTGTTCTTCTATCGGTTCTGGAGCCAGAATTGTGTTGATATCTCTTAAAGGAGATATTTTTCCTTGTTCATATAAGTTGCAGTTCAACAATACCAACAACACTGCTGAATATGAATCGCTGCTACTTGGATTAAACGTTGCTCATGATAGAGGCGTTAAGTTTCTTCACGCCAAAGGAGATGCTGAATTGGTGGTTTGCCAGGGGAAGAACCTGTATCAAACCAAAAATGAGAGATTGCGCCATTATCGCAATCTAGTTTGGGATCAAATTGAAAACTTCGATGCTTTGAGTATCTCTGCAGTGCCCAGAGAGTTCAATAACCGAGCTGATGCATTCGTTGTTTCTGCAACCCTCATAGTTCTTCACCTGGATTTTAAAGGAGACATGTACACTATCGAACTGGTCTTTCGACCAAGTGTGCCCGATAATGCCAATCATTGGCAGGTGTTCAACAATGACAACCCAATCATTGCCTTTTTAGAACAAAAAGATAGCTTTGAACAGCTTCATTTCGAAGGCAGTGAGCCTCAGAAATGCAAATCAGCCCTTGGAACACACTCAGACGCAGGTAAAGAATTCCTGTAGCTAAAAGGTAATAAAATTTCCAAAGGATTGGTTTTCCTTGAGAAATTGTTTGATAAGCACGACAGGTTCATCAAGCAGCAACAAAAAGATTTAAGCTCGTCCGAGGGGTTTGATCAAATAAATTTGGGTACTAAGGAAAATCCCAAGATGGTGAATATCGAGAAGTGTTGCACTCTAGAAGAGAAGTTCAAGTTTACTACTTTGCTCCGCCAGTACATAGATATTCTGTCGTATTCCTATGATGACCTGAAGTCACTCAGGCCTGAAGAAATTCGCCATGAAATTCCTCTCAAGAGTGATTTGCTGCCTCACAAGCAGAAATTCAGGCAGTACAACCCCAAGATATTAGGTGCTATTCTGTCTGAGATTCAGAAAATGTTAAAAGCCAGGATAATTTTTTCAATCCATCATTCCACATGGATTGCGAACATAGTCTCTGTGAAAAAAAAGAATGGCAAAATTCGCCTCTGCGTGGATTTTAGAAACCTAAATCAATCCTCTCTAAAAGATAACTACCCTCTGCCCATCATGGATCAAGTCTTTCAGACGGTGATTGGTTTAGAGATGTTATCAATGTTAGACGGTTTTTTAGGGTACAATCAAGTAGAAGTCGGTGAAGTAGACCAACATAAGACTGCCTTCATTACACTTTGGGGCACCTTTGCATATCGAAGTATGCCTTTTGGCTTAATAAACGCTGGTGCCACCTTCCAGAGAGCAATGGACCTTGCTTTCAGATACGAGATGGGTAAGTTCATTGTGGTATACCTTGATGATTTGACAGTCTTTTCCAAGTATCGTCTTGATCATATGCACCATCTGCAACAAGTGATGGAATGATGTAGGCAAAATAGTATTTCTCTAAATCCCAAGAAGTTGATTTTTGGGGTTACAGAAGGGAAACTTCTCGGTCACACTGTATCCCGAGAAGGCATAAAGATTGACTCAAAAAGAGTCAAATCCATCCAAGAGCTTACTCTGCCCACTAATAAGACTGTAGTTCACTCTTTCTTCGAAAAAGTGAACTTTCTACGAAAGTTCATCCCTGAGTTTGCAGAGAAAACTCGCCACATTGTGGACATGATGAAGGGAAAGGCCACTTTCAGCTGGACTGAAGAAGGCAAATCAATATTTCAAAACATCAAGACAGCCATCTCGCCCATGCCCCAATTCTGGTTTGTCCAGATTACACCAAAGGCTTCATAATGTACAGTTATGCTTTCGAACACACTTTCAGCAATTCTGGTTTAGCAGAATAAAGAGGGTGTGAAATCTCCCATATCTTTCATGCGCTGTCATCTCAAAACTCATGAGCTGAAGTACTCAAACATGGAGAAACACGCTTTTGCAGTGGTAAAGATGGTAAAGCACTTCCGTTTTTACACTCTGAACTCACACACTGTTGCCATGGTCCCTGATACAACAGTTAAGTCCATATTAACTCAGCAGGAGTTTGGAACCAAAAGGGGCAATTGGATTGCTAAAATTCAAGTGTTTGATTTGGTTATCAAATCAACAAAGCTTGTGTGGAGAAGGGGCCTCTGCCAATTAATTGTTGATAACATACCAGAAGAAACAGGGCATGAAGAAACGGAAGTTGAAGACACACCAACATTCCTCTTTGTCACCACTACGAATGAGTGGTATTCGAATATTGCTCATTTCCTTACCTATGGTGAGTGTCCTGCTCACCTGTCTCGTAAAGAAATGACGGTTAAATTGAAAGCTGCCAACTTTGTTTTGTGAGACAGCGGTCTGTATAAGAGGAACCTTGATGGAGTTTTCCTTCGCTGTGTGGACAAAGTGCAGCAGAACAAACCCCTGGAATCTTTCCATAATTTGGCTTGTGGAGGACATTTTTTTGTCTGTAATTGCCCATAAGATTCTACGAGCCAGGTATTATTGGCCTACCTTGTTTCAAGACGCATACAAATGGGTACGTAAATGCGAACTGTGTTAGCAGTTCATTGGAAGATCCAAACTAGCTGTGTTGCCTCTCAAACCAGTAGTAATTGAAGAGCCCTTTCAGCAATGGGGAATTGATTTCATTGGTGCTGTAAACCCGTCTTCCAGCGCTGGACATGATTATGTCCTCACAGCGATAGATTACTTCACCAAATGGGTGGAAGCTATTCTAGCCAAGCATGCTACTTCAGAAGTAATATGCAATTTCCTCAAAGAAAACATCATTTCCAAGTTTGGGGTCCCAGCCAAGATTGTGACTGATAATGCACCATGTTTCTCTTCTCATGAGATTACCCAGTTTTGTTTTTATTATGGGATCACCTTCTCCCACTCTTTTGACTATTTTCTGCAAGGAAATGGTCAAGCAGAATCGAGCAACAAGAACCTGGTGACCATTATCAGGAAGCTGGTTGATGACAAGCCAAGAACCTAGCATAAAGCATTGTTTGATGCTTTATGGGCAGACAGAATTACGCCTAAGAGGGCGATAGGTATGTCACATTTCCAGCTTCTGTATGGTTTGAACACAGAGATACCAATCACCCTGGAATTACCAGCATTAAAATTGGCAAAGACAGTCAAAGATCAAACATATGAAAGCTCCATCGACAAGAGGATCATGTGCTTGACTGAACTTAATGAGTAACAAACCATGGTGGTGGACCGAATTGCTGCGCATCAAAGCCTGGTAAAAAGACTCTTCGACCAGAAAGCAAAAACCCGTGAATTTCAGATTGGAGATCAAGTTTTGTTACGGGACAAGAGGAGAGAACCAAAAGGAATGCATGGAAAATTCGATTCCTTATGGAGAGGCCCATTTTCTATTCATCAGCGCAATGGCGAAAATAGTTCTCTGTTGAAGTATCTGTTAGTGTAGGTTTTTATTTTTCCCTATTATTTAATTAGGGAATATTATATATTTGTGCCTACATGGAGTTTTCTTACATTTGTGGGATAGACTAGCTTATGTGAAAATGTGTGTCATAGATGTGTCATAAGTGTCATAAGAATGTCATAAGTAACTCCTTTGACTGGCTATTCCGGGTATGGGAGTTACTTCTCTATTCTTAGCACCTTGTCACCACCTTTCATGGAGGAGTTACAGTATATTCTTGGGGTGCTTTGACCACCTTTTGTGGAGTTACTTACGTGCTCTTTTATATGTATTCTTCACTTTGGCCATCTTAAGTTAATCGAATATTGGGTTTTGCTCTTATTTGTCTTTTGCAAATTATCTCTTTCAGTGATTTCACTTTGCTTTAGCTTCTTTGTGGTGTGCACTAGCTTCGTCTCGTGTGATCACTTGACCATTGCATTCGCATTATTTGGATCCTGGCAACAACTCCGATATGGTATCAGAGCAATCATAACAGTTGCTTGCCATTTTTCGAATCTTTGATTTGCACTTGGCATTGGTTTTTTCTACTCTGGGATTGTCTGGTAAAGGGAGGCGTTGATGTTTTTGCTGCTCTCTTGCATTGAGATCTGACTAGCTGCACTTGGCGTCTTTTTACAACCGTCAGGAATTTTTCTCCAGTAGCTTGGCGCTTTCAGCAGCAACAAAAAGTCTTTTCCCAGCAAGTTAGCGTCACATTTCTGCTCCTTGCATCAAATCTGCACATTTTGAGCGGCTTGGGGACTCTTTATCCCACCTTGGCGTCATCTTTTTTATTGGAAAAATGTTGTTTTTAGACTGCAGCTGGAAAATTTGTGTCATTTAGTATGCTGAAAAACAAGTGAGTTGAAAATATTTTTAAAAATGAGCAAATGTTTGAGTTTTCTCTTGTCGAAGACGAAGGGTGAGGCCCAGGTTGGCAGGAGGCCAATTCCCCCCCACAAAGACCTCTTTTGGATTCCTCGCTCCGTGCCGAGTTCAACAAGTGGTTGGAAGGCTACTTTCTCTCTCAAAACAGGTATTTTTTTAATGTTTTAGTGCTGTTTTTTTGCAAAATTACTAGTTTACGAGAAATTAAAACTTTAAAATCTTGCAAACGGTAGCTCGGATTCAAGTGCTGCCTTTTGCAAAAGTGCTTAGTTTTCAGTTTTTCACAGCTCAGGCTAGATAATTGTCAAAAACACACTACTTTATAAAGTGCCAAAAGTTTGGGTCTCCCGGGACGCATTTTCGACTGGGGCTGACGTCGTATTTGCTTGGGTTATTAACTTGACTTGCACAGATTGCTCTAAGACGCATTTTCGACCGAGTCCGACGTCTTTTGAGCGTGCATTTGCATATTTGGGGGGGGGCTCAACATTTCGGGGGAGTGATTGTCTTTTAGCACTTTGTTTATTTCTGTTATCTTTCTCCTTTCTGCATACGTTCACAAACTTGCAATCAACACAACTTCACCTAAATTCAGCTTAAAATAGATTTTTTTCAATTTAAACTCCTAACACCCTTCAACTATCATGAATGGAAGGTTAAAATGTCAATCATTCTTAGAAGCAAAGGGTTGTATAGGATCACCATGGGTACTGAAGTAGAACCCAGCACTGATGCTGAAAAGGTCAAGTGGTACAACCGTAGTGATGAAGCCTATGGATTACTGAGCTTGTCCGTGTCTCCGGAACTTCTCTTCCATTTAGAAACCGCCAAGACTCACAAAGACATATGGGACACCTTAGAAGTCTTATTTGGGAAGCTTGATGAGATGAGAGGTCATGAGCTCGAAAACGAACTCATAAGTCTAAGTCCTAACAACTTTGACACCCTATAGGACTTCTTCACTAAGTTTAAGGCCCTCAGATTGCAATTGAAAGAATGCGGGATAGAGAAGAAAGATGATCAACTCATCCTTTCTATTCTCGCTAAGTTAGGTCCAAGCGATTCAGTCTTTGTCTCCACTTTTCATGCCACAAAAAGTGCCTTTGGCGCTACATGGAAAATGCCTTCTTTAGATTCATTCATTGCCGACTTGACTAGGGAGCAAGATAAACTAATCCAAATGGGCACAATGAAGTCTACTCAACCCCAAGCTTTGATAGCTGGAAATGGTAAGGATAAGAGTTCAACAAAGGAGAAGAAGAAAAAGAACAAGGACCAAGAGAAGAAGAAAGAAAACAACAATCCTGCCAAAAACAACACTGAGTCTTCCTCCTGCAATGCTAAACCTAAGAAGAAGAAGGTTAAGTGTGCCTATTGTAAGAAGACAGGGCATGATGAACACAAATGTATGAAGAAACAAATAGATCACCTAACTCATCTTCTAGAGAAGCACATAGGTGTTCTTGAGTCCATCAAGCAGAATTCATCTACCCAAGATTCTACTAAGGCAAGAGGCAAGGGTAAGAAGAAAGAAAAGGGCAAGGCCCTTGTAGCTACAACAACATCTACATCTTCATGGGTCATTGACTCGGGTGCTTCTCACCACATGGACTCTTCTCTAGTTGAGTTTTTATCTTTAGAGCCTTGTAGCATGACTTCAATTAGTTTGGGTGATGACACATCAGTTTCCGTTGCAGGGAGAGGGTCAGTTGAAATGGAAGGAGGAACATTCAATAATGTTCTAAGTGTTCCTTCTCTTTCAATCAATCTCCTATCAGTGTACCAAATCACTCACATTGGTCGGGGCATGAGAGTTGAGTTTTCACTACATTCAGTGGCTATCAGGGAGTTGCATAGTGATACTATAGTGGTAGTGGGTAGGGCAGGTCACCAAGCAAGGTTATACACCTTCTCACATTTTGCACCTGATTCTTCTTCAACAGCATTGCTGACTCATTTAGATGGAGTTAGCAAATTATGGCATGAGCGGTTTGGCTAACTTAACTACCGCTACCTTGAGCAACTTGGCAAACATGACATGGTCATTGGCTTGTCTTGTGTCCAATTCTCAAAAGGACTTTGCGAGGGGTGCTCCCTTGGGAAGCATCTCGAAGCAAAATTTGACAAAGACAAAGCTTGGAAGGCTTCACAACCTTTGGAGTTAGTCCACAGTGATGTATCGGGACTCTTTTCCAAACCATCTTTCACAAGGGCCAAGTACATCCTCACTTTCATTGATGATTTTTCTAGGTACACTTGGATATATTTTCTCAAACAAAAATCTGAAGTGTTTGAAAATTTTCTAGACTTCAAGGCTCTTGTTGAGAAACAGAGTGAGAAATCCATCAAGGTTCTTCGAACTGATAATGGAGGGGAGTATGTCAGCAACAAGTTTGAGCAGTTTTGCACCACAAAGGGGATTGATTTGCAGCGCACATTCACTTACAGTTCTTCAGAGAATGGGGTTGCAGAACGCAAAAATAGGTTCTTGAAAGAGATGGGTAGCTGTATGATTCACTCCAAATCCTTAGCACCACACTATTGGGCCGAAGCCATCAATTGTGCTTGCTACATTCAAAATAGGGTTCCTCACAAAGCTTTAAAAGGGATAACACCCTTTGAAGCTTGGCATAAAAAGAAACCTGATGTTGAGCACCTTAGGGTTTTCGAATCCCCAGCCATGGCCCGCATACCGAAGAAGAAACACAAAGCTATGGAATGTCAGTCCAAGCCTTGCATCTTTGTAGGATATCCAGATGGTGTTAAGGGGTATCGCCTTCTAGATCCGACCACTCATGAGTTGTTCATTGAGAGAAGTGTCCACTTTCAGGAGAGTCCTAGAGACTCAACACTTGACACTTCTCTCATCAGATCTACTTTTTCATGATGATTTCTCAAATTCAGATCAGCCACAACAGGTTCTTGAGCCAGAGACATCTTCTTTGAGTTCAGACAGCGAGGACAGTGATGCAGAGTCATTCACCTCTAGTTAGTCAGAGGATGAGGAGTTAGCCCCTGACTCGCCCACTTCTGGGCCACTTTGGGCCAGACAGACACTTGAGAGTGCTGGCACTTGGACAGGAGATCCCGCAGATGACAGACGTACTAGGGGGAATTTTCAGAGAGATCCACATGCCTTCTTTGCCTCAGTTTCAGATCCACAGACTTTTCGACAGGCATCGGGAGTCCCTGAGTGGGATAGTGCTATGGAAGAAGAATATTCTTCTTTAATCAAAAATCACACTTGGGACTTGACTTCACTTCCTAAGGGAAGGAAGATGGTTTGATGTAGGTGGATATATCGGACCAAGTTTGCAGCAGATGGGTCGGTTGATAAGTACAAGGCGCGACTGGTCGCCAAGGGTTTCTCACAGGTGGCAGGCATTGACTACTCAGAGACCTTTGCACCCATTGCAAAGATGACTTCTATCTGACTCACCTTGGCTAATGCTGTAGCACATGGTTGGGATGTGCACCAGATGGATGTGAAGAGTGCCTTTCTTCACAGAGACTTAGAGGAGGAGATCTACATGGAGCAGCTGCCAGGATTTGTTCAGGATTCTTCCTTAGTATGCAGACTTAGGAAATCTATCTATGGCCTCAAACAGGCCCCTCGGGCTTGGTATGCCAAGATGGATTCCTTCTTTCTCACAACGGGTTTCACTAGGTGCCATTCTGACCCCAATGTCTACTTCTTGCGGCAGGATAATTCGCTCCTAATTTTGGTTCTATATGTTGATGACTTTTTGATCACCGAGAGTTCTTCATCGGCTATTGCAGCGGTGAAGGCATCACTCCAGGATAGATTTGATATGACAGACTTGGGTTTGTTGCACTACTTCCTTGGCATCGAGATCTCACAGTGAGATTCAGGGATTTCTCTTGCACAGCCTAAGTATGCTCTTGACTTATTGGCTCAGTTTTACATGGCTGATTGCAAGCCATCTCCGACTCCCTTTCTATCAGGAGTCAAGCTTGAGGCTAATTGTTCTTCACCATTGGTTGATGCCACTCGGTATCGACAACTTGTTGGTAGTCTCATCTACTTGACTCACACAAGGCCCGACATATCATATGCAGTGGGACTTGTCTCCAGATTTATGCAAAAACCTCATGAGTTGCATTGGAAAGCAGCTAAAAGGATCTTGCATTACATACAGGGTTCACATAGATACGAGATTCATTACAGATTTGACATAGAGGTTGACTTGGTTGGATATATAGATTCAGACTAGGTTGGCAATTCACAGACTCGCAAGTCCACTTCTGGTTACAGTTTCTCTCTAGGTTCTGATCCTATCAGTTGGTCTAGCAAGAAGCAGAATGCTATTGCTATATCATTCACAGAGGCAGAGTACAGGGGCGCTGTTAATATAGCTACTGAGGCTATTTGGCTTCAGGGGATACTTTCTGAGTTTGGCATTCCTATCAGGGAGCCCACCATCATTTATTGTGACAACTAGAGTACCATTCAGATTTGTAGGAATTCGGTTCAGCACCAGCGGACCAAGCACATAGAGATTCACATGCATTTCATTCGGGAGCTTATTCATAGTCAGGTCATTGACTTGATATTTTGCCAGTCTTTGGAGCAGGTTGCAGACATCTTCACCAAACCTTTCACCGAGAGCAAGTTCATTCATCTACGAGCTCTTCTTGGGGTGCGGTCCACATCTGCAGTAGCATCATCTTCGGGGGGGGCACTAGCCTCTTCATTTTTCTCTCTTTTGGGGGGGGAGTTTTTTCCTACGGGTTTTCTCCTTTTCTCTATCTTATGGGAGATTGCATTTGTACATGGATTTTTCATCAGGCCTAGTTGCCAGGACCCATTTTATATTTCCACACTGCCCAAGCTGCGCTTATGGGGGGTGTTAGTGTAGGTTTTTATTTTTCCCTATTATTTAATTAGGGAATATTATATATTTGTGCCTACATGGAGTTTTCCTACATTCGTGGGATAGGCTAGCTTATGTGGAGATGTGTGTCATAGATGTCATAAGAATGTCATAAGTAACTCCTTTGATCGGCTATTCCGGGTGTGGGAATTACTTCTCTATTCTTAGCACCTTGTCACCACCTTTCATGGAAGAGTTACAATCTATTCTTGGGGTGCTTTGACCACCTTTTATGGAGGAGTTACTTACGTGCTCTCCTATATGTATTCTTCACTTTAGCCATCTTAAGTTAATTGAATATTGGATTTTGCTCTTATTTGTCTTTTGCAAATTATCTCTTTCAGTGATTTCACTTTGCTTTAGCTTCTTTGTGGTGTGCACCAGCTTCATCTCGTGTGATTACTTGACCATTGCATTCGCATTATTTGGATCCTGGCAACAACTCTGATAGTATCTTGACGGCACGCCCTTTTCTTTGCTTCGCAATGGGCAGCATCTGAAGCACTTCAATTTTTGAAGTATTAGATAAGTTCCGGTTGTACATATGTATAATTTTTGTATAGTCTCAAGTTTTTGTTTTGCGTTGTTCGTTTTATTTTTGGCGCATTTATTTTTGGGTGGCATGACTCCATAGCCCAATGGCACACCTCAAGGCATTGATGATTTTGAATTCTAGTTCTTTCGATTGTTTTTTGCAATACATGGAAGTTCCCCAACTGGAGCCAATTGTTGTTCCCAAAATCTGTCACTTGCTTTTGTGGACAACATATCGACCATTTTGGACCTATTAAACTAAGGGACTCACAGGTTCAACGAGTTCAACAGGTTCAATCAGCGGGTTTTCACAAAGAAACAAGTTTTTCTTTGAATACTTAGGCATTTTGAGGATGGTTCAATGCAAAGGTTCGATCAAAAAATTTAATGGTGGGCTTTAAACAATTAGAATGAACCACCTTGAACCATTGAACCCTGCCTTCAAAAGGTTCAAAGGTTCAATGAGTTCAAAAGTTCAACGACTTCGGTGGACTTAGAGAATAAAAGGAGTCGAAGAGATAAGGTTGAACTGTTGAACTGATGAACCTTGAACCAAAATGGTCCAAAGGTTCAAGGTTCAACGAGTTCAATAAGTCCAAAAGACTTAAAGAAAAGAAGGAATCAAGGAGCGAAGATTGAACTGTTGAACCGTTGAACCCCAGTTTCAGAAGGTTCAAAGGTTCAACGAGTTCAAAGGTTCAAGGTTCAAAGAATTCATAAGTTCGAATGGAAGCTTCGAGCAAATGAAAGAAGCGGAAGATTCCAGAAAGAAGTTCAAAGAAATGGTTCAACCGAAGAAAAAAAGAAAGCGAATGCGGCCCTTCACAAAACGATTGAACCAATGAACCATTGAACCTTGAACCAAAATAGTACAAGGTTCAAGGTTCAAAAAGGTTCAAAGTAACCAGTGATGTCCTCGTGGACATTAATTTCAAGATGATGGAATAACGGTTGATTTTCAAAAGCCTTGAGAACAAACTCAGTGACCAACCAAGGAAGGAGCCAAAGAGCCAGCTGAAAGCGAGAAGATAACCCCGAGAGCTCAGATCGCCAAGAAAAGACAAAACGTGGCAAGGAAAGAGAACAATTACAGGAAATCTAGAAATATTTGTAGGAGAGTTATTTTCAGTGGGTGGAATAGTCCATCAGGTGGACATCAGAGAGCGCGAACATTCAATGGCGCGGTCTATTTTTTTCATTAAGTGAAGGCGAATGGACAGCCGTGTAAGTATCATAAAGAGGACCAGGTAACCCATGCTTAGAAAAGGACGTTTGATATGATTTAGAATGCCAAAGTTAAGGCCGATGACCTGTTCCAGTATGGCTCTTTCACGAAAATGCATTCAAGGCATTGAATGCAGCATGGGCCATTTCCATGAAACAAAGCGCCCAAGTCTTTTTTGGAGTGCTATATATTGTAATCTCTCTTATTATTTTAAGGAAATCTCTCTGTCGTAGAAACAAAACTCTGCCCAAATTGAAAGGCATTACTGAGACTTTGAGCTCAGATCGTTAATCATATTTTGTTATATGAATGAGAAAGCAGGATACTTTCAGACTTTGTGCTGTAATAACTTGTGTTATTTAGGGGATTGTTCTTATGTCTGTTTCCTAGATGTAGTCTTGTTCATTTAATTAAATAAGCAGAACTAGTGGAAGTAATCAGGGAGATGTCCTGAAGCCGACTGTGGAGAGACTTTGTGTTGCCACAATTGTCTTTAGTGTGTTTGTTTTTCTGTTTTTGTGTAAAGGATTTTGGGACGACTTTGTGCCTCCATTGTCCTTAGTATATTTTACTCTTCGGCAGTTGAGGTGGAGACTTTGCGCTACACTTCATCTTGCTGGCTACTGCGTCCTGTTACATTTACTATCTAGGAAGGAATTTGGCTGTTGATTGAATATTACTTCTGAAAGAAGAGAAGTACCTTCACTAATCATCCCGGATTTCTCCTTTGATCTGCAAACATCATCTTTGGAAAAAAGAGATGGATGGTGTTGTCCTACCCCTGAGTGTTATTTTCAGCTTATATATATAGTATATAGTATTCTATAGTTTTAGGGAACGTCCCTTTGATGAGAGGAGAGATTTGTCCCATCCTGATCTGGTAGACCCGCACGTTTTGGCCAATAAATCTCTTTATGCTATGGTTGAAACACCTATTTTGCCCATCAGTTAGCCGGTGACAAAATATTCACCCAATAGATGCGAAGAGCATACATCAATTGACAGTGTATACTGCGAGTGGATAATAAGCCCGTCTTTCAGCTCTAAAAATTGCTCTGCGTAAAATGCCATCTTTGGGCGTAACCCCCCATTAGGGTTTACCCAAGTAGTATGGATAAACTCTCTGTAAATATCTTCTCGAATGATCCGGTTTAGCTCTTGTCTGGTGGGTAGAAGATGAGCTAGTGCATCCAAGGAGTACCTAAATGGAGGGAGCCGGTCCATCCTAATCCCCACAGATCCTAAAAGGTCAGAAACCCCTGTATACCAATAGCAAACACGAGTCGGGGGAGCAGAGAGGGCAATAGTCTTTGAGGAACAATACGCTAAGTATGGATATCTGTAATGTCTCCATTTTTCTAGCCATCTCAGAAGGTTCTTAGCCTTTAGTCTCTGAAGGCTAAGTTGGGAAATAAAGAGAAATTAATTAAATTAATTTCTTATAAAGTTATCAAATAAATCAAAGTTTAAAAAGTTGACTTTATATTTAATTAATTTAATCAAAGTGACTTAAATAAAATATTAAACCATAAAAGTCACTTAAGTGACATAATATTATTTCTAGAAGCTTTTTAAAGGGGTGGAGAAAAAGTATAAAAGAAGGTCAAGTTAAGCTTCTAATCATCCAAGAATTGATATTTGCTTTTGATGTCCATTGTGGAGCCAAGGGTTTTTGTAGTTTGTACATTCAATCATTGAGAACGAAAACTTTCTTTGATTGACATAACTGAAGTGGTGAAAGATCCTCTGAAGGGTTGCAAAGTTGAAGAAGTTACTTCAGACTTTCTACTTGTTCTTCATTGACAAATTTTGGAGTTTGTTTAGGGCAATTAGGGAGAATAAATGGTATTATTTTTCAGCTTGGCATTGGTATCGATTTTGGCATTTGAAAAGGAGTTTAAAGTCTGATTTTTAATAGTAACAGTCTGATGTAATTTCAGACCTTATGTCAGCATACTTGGGAGCCACAATTTTATTCATGGAGACCACAAAAGACAGCGATTTTATTTCCTAGGTTGGGCGCTCCATTTTGGAGGGCCCTACTATCATTTCAGTGCTTGAGTGGGGTCTTTAAGGTGCATATTATTTCATCTTAGAGGGCAGGTCTGAAAACAGGGGTGGCTCATATAGAGTCTTGGTTTGGCAGCAAGAAACCGTCATTACATCCTCCAAAGGCTGTCTTCTCTACACCGATTTAGAAGACTTCATAATCAGGGTCCTCTTGTAATTTTAAAGTAGTTTGCATTATCATTTCAGTCATTTAGTCTTGCTGCTGTAGGTAATCATTCTCAATCAGATTTGGCATTGTATTGGATATTCATTGTAAGCCAAGAGTCTTGGCTATTCAGATTATCATTGTACTTGGAACTACATTCAATAAGGAGTTATAAGTTGCATGCCATGTGTTCGCTGTAATTTTCATCTCTATAGCATTCATGATCAGCATTTAGTTTGCATGCCAATTATTTGACAAAATGTCACTTCACTGTAGGTGATCATTTCTCATGTCTAGATCATTTATGAAAAAGACAAAAGAGAGTTGCATTGTCATCATAGTTTCTTTGCCTAGTCATTGTAGTGTTTATTTACAAGCGTTAGAACTTTTTTGGATACCATAACAAGCAATCACACAAACTGAAAATCAAAAATAGCAAGAGGGTTGTATGCAAAGTGTTTGACAATATCCCTTGAGTCTATTATCTACATTTGAAAGTCAGAATTAGCAAGGGATACTACAATATCTGTTCTGCGTTCTTGTTGAATCAACAAAACTCCGAATGCGATGCAAGAAAGAAATTAGATCAAACATAGTCTCCAAGCGGAAGGGTTGATTAAAGCAAATGGGGCATGGAAGCCTACCTTGACGCCTTCTTGGATCCACTCAAGAACACTACCTACAAGTTTTGGGCAATAGCTTTGCTCCTCATTCTCTAAGCTGTTGCTCTTAACTTCTCTCTCTTTCTCTCCTCCACTTCCAATTTTTGAAATTTCAAAATGGACAAAAGTCCTCTCAAGGAAGGCTTTCCTTCCTCATAAAGGCTAAACTCCTTTCTCTACAAGCCAATGGAAAGATGACATGTGCCCCTTCCCATCCCTTGGCTCATGGTCAAAAATCTCCCCTCTCCATAACTCCACTTACAAGCCCATGTGGGCAAGCAAGCAAGTCCATACCTCATAAATGAGCCCACTATGCCATGCCATAAATGACACATGGGCTGCCTAAGGTTCCTAGAAAGATTCTCCAACATTTCTATTGGTCCAAGGACATAAAAATCAACACAAAATATCTAAAAACCACTTTATGTGACTCTCTAAAGTTGGCTCTTCCATTTTATCCGAGTTTTGAGTCAAAGGGGGGCACTTAAGTGGCTTACAAAACACTTTATGAATGAAATAAAACTTAAAGAGGACTCCTAAGGTTAAGAAGGAAAGGGGGCCTCTCCTATCAACTGCACAACATTGCATGCATAAAATGCCCTACTCTAGATAGCCGAAGCTGCAAAATGTAACAATACAAGTGATCTCAATCCACACAAAATGCACACGACATATTCAAGGCATCAGATATAAATGGTAATAATTAATATCAATCATTTAAACATATGTATAATCAAATACATGCTTAAGAACAATAACTCTAGTAGTACAAAATTAATATGCATCATAATGGACAACCAAATTAACGCAAATAAACTAATATCATAATGCAAAGAATAATCATCTAATCTAAAAGCCTATATTCTTCTTGCGTAAGAAATCAACATTATCACATCATATATATAGAATCTCTGTTTGAGTCATAAGTAAGCAATAACATCTTGTGTCTCACTAATACATAAGGCACGTCTCAACAGGACGTGTGTACAACACAAAGTGTTTAAAGTAAGCACTATGAAAATATGGGTCTCACAGAATCAGCTCTCTTAGTATGCTGCTGTAACAAATTTTTATATGATTCACCAAGCCAATTTTTGTTATAATATGTTAGAAGTTTGATAAAATTCAGCTGAGTTTCCTGTATGGTGTTTGAAGTAGAAATTCACAAAATTCTGGCCTATTTTCTGTTTGGCATGAAATGAGTGTTTAAAATCAACAGCCACCCTTCTAAATGCTCCTGCAGTCACTCTCATGAACAAAGTTGCCACCCTCCATGAATGAATCGCCTCAGGCCAAAAATCCTAAATTTGATTGCTAATATAGAGAAACCATTGTACAGTAGTTGCCTTAATGGGGAGAGAGAATTTGCAGTTCCAAATTGGTTGTTCATGTAGAGATGCTTAATTGTACTTATATATCAACGTTTATGATGGGCCAATCAGATTCACAGAGGTGGGACTTGATCGTTCATGTCCATCATTAACCTACATGAATTTCCCAGTTGTTGTCATTGGTGGTGTAGTTAAGGGATGGCTTCTTGGCCGATGGCTCATGCTGAATCTTTGTGTTGCCTACGTGGCCAAGGAGAGCTTTTTGTTAAAATATTTGACTTTTATTCTCCGTCCAAACTAACATTAATAATTTTAAGCGTTATATCTCACCACTAGAAAGACCTTATATTGACAGTAAGAAAAAATGTTCATCTCCAAAGTTATTGAAGATGGCACAAATCCTATAAAAGGAAAGGCATTAGTGTGGAGAAAGAAGAATTTTTGATGAATGCTAAAGCCCGGCCAAAATGTTTCAAAGACCCTCTTTGTTCTTGAGAGAAGCTCTGATGAATAATTCTAAATAGGCTGACTTGTACATGCGAAGTCCAACATTGAAAAATATAATGTAGGCCAACTTGTATGGTGGAGTCTAGTGAGAAATCTATCTAGCACTCAACAGTGCCAGATAGACTGGTTTAAAAGGTGATTTCAAGAATTAAGGAATGTGCGTTTATACCCCAGATATATCATATATATTCCCATTTCATCTGCAACAGTTCTGACATAAATTTGTGCCCTTTACTACAGAATATCATGGACCATGTACAAAAGAACAAATTCCACATTTATGAGGATACTTTACACGCTTGACATTTGTATTGTTCTGTATTTCTTGAAAGAGAAAGGGATTATCAAAAATAAGAGTAAGGTCTTACCTCAGGCATTATGAGTTAACACATGTTATATGATCTTTGATGGAAATTAATTATTATTTCTTGTAATAGTTATCTTTATTATAAGCTAATGCATCCCTTCAGATTAATGCATCCTTACCTACAGTCATGGCCCCCAACGTTGCAGTCAAACACCATGGTGGTAATTTCCTTAAGGATTTTAGCTCCATTATTTCCAGCACAGAATGTTCTACATGTTGCTTCAATTGAGCTTATGGTGTACGCTCCAAGCAAGCATAGCATGAGGGTGCTCTTTTTTATTCTTGTAAGGTTCATCTCCAGAAGCCCATAGAAAAGTTAACGTGCCTTAGAACTTTGAGTTCAAACTTTGATGGACCTTCTGCATTATATTAAATATTTACGGCTTTTTTTAATGTAGTTTAATAGCATGGTACAGTTTCTCAATTTATGGTTTTTGGTCGTGATTCATATGATACTTCATTTTTGTGATGTTCATCACAAACTTGCCAAATAATTGTTTGCAAAATGTACTAGCCTCTTTGGCCATCAATAAATGGTTTGATTTTTCGTGTTTTCTCAGCATTATATCAAATATTTCTTAGACATGCTACTCTCTTTTACCATAAACTTATGGTTTTACTTTCATATTTTCTCAGCATTTTTTCAACTAATTCTTGGACTAATTTTTCTTGAAGCCTCCCCAAGTTGATTTGAAAATGGGAGCAAAGCTATCTCTTGAGCCAAATGTCAAAGAATTCGCTCACGAGATCCCAAGTGATGTATTGGCACAGGATACACTCGAAATGGATAAAAATATTGAAACTGGAGAACTTAGCATTAGTTTTGGTTATCAGTGCAATCAAAAGCAACTTATTGCCGGCAAGCCTTTTCATGAAGTTGAAGTCCCTGGTGAGATAAATGTTAGTAATCAGAACTTCACTAAGAGGAGCAGTTCATTTTCTTGTTTGTCTGGTGCTGCACTGAGTGCAAATGCCACATTGGCTAATACCAGGATAGGTAATGGGTTGATTGGGGAGGAAATTTTGCCTGGTTTGGACTCTCCTAGATCATTTAGGAGACTGGAATCATCTCCTTCACTGTCATGGTTAGATTCTTCTTCTTCTTCTTCTTCTTCCTCTCAGAACAGTATTTCCACAGTGTATGGCAGCTTAACTGCCTGGAAGGAGGTTGTCAATAATGGGAAATCTCTATTAGCATCTATGAGTGCACCTACTAGAATAGAGACCTCAAGGTTTCTGAATGCCACTGATGTCCAAATGGCTGGTGGAGCTGCTGGGGAAGATCGAGTTCAAGCTGTCTGCTCTGAGCAGAATGGGTGGCTTTTTTGTGGGGTGTATGATGGATTCAATGGCCGAGATGCAGCAGATTTTTTGGCCGGAACCTTATATGAGAACATTGGGTTTTATTTGCATTTACTAGAGTGGCGTGTGAAACAGCAAGAAGCGTCCCAGGCAGATAAATTAAGCGTAAGGAGTGTTCCAGGGCAATTATCTGAAGGCAATGATATTCGCAACTATCTATCACCCAATTTAAAGTTTGTGAAGAATGATGAATTGTTGGAAACTACAATAAAAATCACAAAAATGCCGCAAACTGAGGATACAAAATCTTCATGCAATTCATTTAGTGAGGGGGATTCTACTTGTTTGCAACTTTCATCAGAGTCATTTAGGCAGGGGGTTATTAAATGCCTACAACTTGCTCTGGCTCAAGTTGAGAGTGACTTTATGTATATGGTTGAGCAGGAAATGGATAACCGTCCTGATTTAGTGACAATCGGATCATGTGTTTTGGTGGTACTTCTCCATTGTCAGGATCTTTACACACTAAATCTAGGTGATAGCAGATCTGTTTTGGCAACAAGTGATGGTTCCATTAATGATGGTGATGATCGATGTTTGAAAGCAGTACAGCTTACAGAAACTCATACTGTTGATGAAGAGACAGAAAGAAGGCAGCTTTTGGATGAACATCCGGATGATCCCTTAGTAATTGTTGGGGGAAGGGTGAAAGGAAAACTTAAGTTAACTCGTGCTTTTGGAGTTGGTTATCTAAAGAAGGTAAGATTCCAGAATAATGTATTAATTAATTGTTTGCTTTTCTTGATTCAATCATAGGTTGATCCATTTTGTTCATAACTTCTGAACCTTTTATCTGGAGCTATTTTTTGTTGGTTTGGTACAGAAAAAAATGAACAATGTCCTGATGGGTATTCTGAGGGTTCGTAATTTATCTAGCCCACCATATATTCGTACTCAGCCATCTGTGAATATTCACAGGGTCTCAGAACATGATCGGTTTGTTGTCGTAGGCAGTGATGGTTTGTTCGATTTTTTTAGCAACGATGAAGTTGTAAAACTTGTTGATTCATTCATTCTGGGCAACCCTTCCGCTGATCCAGCCAAGTACATATTAGAGCAACTCTTGATAAGAGCTGCGGAAAATGCAGGTATGCTCAGGAACTCTATTTATCATTCCTATTTGATAGTTACATGCAATTTAGTTGCTGTAGTGTGAGTTTTGTTCTTGTTCATGAATTGCATATATATCTGTTTGTATCAATTAGAGAACTTTTGTTTTGAAAATCCATTTTTGCAGTTAATTATTTGATATAATGTTGAGGATATGGGTTTTGTTAACTGTTAAGTGGGAAGCAATGATTCAAATCACAGTTTTGAGTTCATTCTATAGTCATATCACCTGCACAAACTATGCATGCCAAACACTGGAGTGGAGATAGTATGTATCCCTGCAAATGGGAAGCTAAGGCTTTATCATTATGTGGAGCTGAAGCTTATTGTAGTTCTTATCTTTACTGATTAACCGTGGCTGGTCTCTTGCAGGTATGAGTATAGAGAAGTTGATGAATATCCCTGCTGGAAGACGGAGGAAGTATCACGATGATGTGACTGTGATAATAATTTTGCTGGGGAAGAAGCAGCGGACATCAACAGCATCAACTTCCTTCTAGAAGATAGAATCTCAGTAGGGCAAATTTTTCCTTGCAAGTTCCAGAATTTCAATTTAAGTTATTTCTTATTGTGATTTGAGTGGACACTTTTATTGCATTGATTATGTATTGGAGTAGAAATTTCATAGAAGTGGTTTAGTTAGGTTACAAACATTGCTGTATCAAAAATAGCCTAGACAACCCCAAGAGAGCTTGATGAAATTTGTGCGCATTGTATCTATTTATATGTAAACTGCATTCAATGTGATTTGCCTTTAGCAAAGGTGCCCCTGAAGCGTATCTACATTTTACTAATGGTTGTTACAGACATGCAGTATTTTAATTTGGTCTATAAAATTGGAAATGAAACAATATGAGACGAATAAAGAATGATATGTTACGTGTTAATAAGAGAGTTAATTTTTGGACTGAATGATGGGTAGACAGGAGCATTTTACTGTGAAAAGCAAATAAAGATTTAGGCAAAAGGCAAACAATGCATGGAAATCATTTTGAGGTTTTTGATTGAAACAATCTCCGTAGTAAATATAGTTTACTAGAGTTTCATCACATATTTTAGATAACCGATATTTTTTCAAAGGAAGTTTGAGCGAGATGATTTAATGCCCACTCAAGCCCAATTGGCCTAATCCAAATGTTAAATGTTGCAGACATCTCTTTTACAATTATTTTTTTAGAGTTTCGAATTTCAATGATTAAATGATGATTTACTTTTCCTTTATTTTTTTCTTGGGATTTTGTGAGATAAACATTCTTTGAATTTGTGACGAGTACAACCATGAATATTTTGCAGATATCATAATGTAGGCATATGTTGGTCATACTCTACTTTTATTGCAGGGCTATGAGATTCAGTTTGTTGTCCAATGTCTTGGCACGGATATGGTAAGAGGTTTCAAAATCTTCCTGTTTTAATCTAAACAGGAATTTATATAAGGTATAGGCTATCTAAACCTATATAAGGCTTGAAAATATTTACAAACACAAAAGAAAACCTATTCTAAGTTGTGATTACTGAGAGTAAAAGGAAAGAAAATGCTTAAAATAATTGAGTTTCATTCTTTTATATCTTTTTAGAGAGACAATGTTTGATAATAGATTTCTTAATCTAGCAGGGTGTTTGTTTTTTTGCGCAAATAAACTACTGAAAAAAAAAATGGCAACAGTCCAGAATTGTGGTGGATAATATGAACATTTGGATAACAAAACGATATTGTTCAATTTTGCTTTCCTGAATAACATGGGTTCAGACAGAAATTTAAATTAAACGAACCAAGTGAAGCTTCGAAACCATCTGTGCAAATAACAGTATTTTCAGTATTTGGGCTACATTGATCGCACATGTATCCATGTAGATCCAGAAAGATCAAAGTGATTCAAGATTGGCCAACTTCATGCAATCTCACCAAGTTGAGGAGTTTACTTGGACTTAGCAAACTTCTATTGCAGGTTTGTCCTTGGATTTTTGCATATCATGGCCCCTCAACCAGATCATGTGTGCCAAAGTGGCATTCCGCTAGACAGTTGCACAACTTTGTGCATTCAAGGAGCTCAAGCAATACCATTGTGTTGCGGTAGTTTTGACAATCCTTGACATTGCCCACTTTGAGATCTATACCGATGCATCTGACTATGCAGTAGGTGGACTACTCACATCATGGACATCTAGGCATATATCATTCAAAGACATACAATGACACAACTCAATGCTACTCCACCTATAAAAAAGAGTTGTACGCCATCATTCTAGCGTTAAAGCAATGGCACCACTACATCTTGGTTATGGAGACAATCATTCACTTAGATCATTAGTCGTTTCACTTCTTGCATACACAGAGTAAGTTGGAGAATGTGTGCCACATGAAGTGGATGACAAACTTGCAACAGTTCAATGTGGTGATCAAATAGTAGATGAGAAAAGTCAACAAGGCAACAAGTTGCTTAATAGCCACAACTTATCTAACTAGGTATCTCTCTACTTAGCAGATCGTGACTTCGTGCAGGCCTATACCATCGTTATGTAGGGTGAACAAGTTTTTGATGCCATATGTCTAACAAGCTTCTCTACAAGCTTGGACATCTGTGTTCCCAATGGCAAACCTTGCCAAAGACTCATATGGGAGGCACACTACACCAAGACAACAAGACACTTCAATATAACTAAAACACCAATAGCATTGCAACAACACTTATACTAGCCTCACATGCACACAAATGTTGAGCACCACAATAAGTCTTGCATTCCTTGTTGCATCGCCAAGCCCACTAATAGGAAGCTGAAATTCTACATGTGTCAGTTCCACCTAGTGCATGAGAATCCATCAACATGTATTTCATGATTGGACTACCTAGGACGAAGCACTGATAGACTTTGAGTTTGTTGTAATAGATAGTTTTTCGAAGATGACTATCATGGTTGCTTGCAAGAAGAGCATCAATGCACAAGGAACTCTCATTCTTTAATCATGTTTGGGTTCACTTTTGTTAGGGGGTGTTTAGCCTTAATGTAATTAAAATATATTGCTATTATGTAATATTCTAAAAAGAAAAAAAATACAAAGTTGAAAAGTCACATGAAGGTGAATAGTCTATCAAATAGAATTCGATGAGAGCCATCTTGGTCGATAAAAAGATGAGGAACCCTAGCATTGAAGGCAAGCCTTGTATGAGTGATAATGTGTAGCCCATGGCCGATGAGTATACGAGCTATTTTAATGTAATCTCCACATTTTATTCTTGTTCCATCCTTCTCAACTCTTAGATTACTACATGTTTGTTTTAATTTCATCGTTGCCTCTTTATTTAAATATGACATTATTTCATTATGCAAAATATTTGTTCTTTTATTCTTAAAATTTGTGGCAAGGCTGACTGGAATATTTACTCTCAACATTTGCAATAGTTGGGAAAATAAAAGAACTCGGCATTTCAAGGGGAAAATAAGAAGGGTAGGGCGTGTTCCTTGGAGGAGCAGGGTTTGCACTCAACTACCCTCAATCAACAGTTAATGAGGTGATTACAAGCCCAAGGAGTATTGGAGGTCGAGATTGCAAGGTTGAAGTGCTTGCTTTTTGGTTTTAGAGGCCAAATTGATGGGGAATTGGGGTCTTATGCATATCAGAAGTCAACAATTAGGACATATAAAGCAACAAATGGTTAGTTTTTGCAACCATTGCTTGGGAAGGTATGTAATTAATTCCTGCAATGTTGGGTGCCATGTTGATGTTACTTGCCAAGATCCCACATTGACATCTGAAGGCGATGGTGGCATGAACATGGAAGTGCCTTGTGTGGTTTGATGTGTGGGCCAAATTTTCAAGGTTTGAAGTGGACATTCTGTGTTAAAATGTGTTTTCATAAAGATTGTACTTGTTGACTTTATGTGGAAAACAAAAGAAAGAAGGGCTGAAACTAGGTGTAAAGCAAAGATCTTGAGCATCTAGAGAAAGCAGAGGTTGCCTACGAGGAGCTACTTGGATGGCAAGCTGGTATAACTTTGGTATTAGGACTTACTCGCTGATGCTTGACATTACGTTGAAAAGGATCGAGAGTTTTCTTGGAATATCGATTAATTGGACCAGGGCATGATGCTCTATTAGTCAAGGAACAGTAATGGGCCAAGCAAGTATTCTTTCATAACTACTAGCTTCGGCAGGACCTTGCACATCATGTTGATCGGTTACTGAATGCCAACATGCAAAAGCGAATGTTATTGCGATACAAATATAGAGTTGTCTCGAAGGTTAGTGTATTTTGAACAATGCCTTAACTATTGGAAATCATTGGATGTTGCTCAATGAGTTCTCACAGGGGAAGATATAGTCATTTGGAAGTAGTAAGAAAATTATTTGATATGGTGGGTTTTGAATAACCGTATGAATGAACATGGTTAGTATTTTAAATCTCCTATATTGGGTGGATGGTGATTCAATTTCATTTTAGCAAAGTTTGTGGAAGAAAACTGAACACAAAAAGAAAATTTGTCACAACTTGTAAAATTATAAATGCAACAGATGTCTATATGTTGTATATTAGTTACAAATTAAGTTAGTGGAGTTTGGATGAGGCTGAAGATGCTTGGACAGATTAGTTGGGAGTTAGTGGATATCGGATAAGGGGAAGAAAAGATTGGGGACTGGAAATGATAGTTGGTGAATGAGAAAACAAAAAATAGTTAGGATTATATATTGACAGGTATGGACTTTTGTATATGGTGCTATCACCTATATGCTTGGTGGCTGCAATGGCTCGATGCCCATGCAACCCAATAGGATGGGATGTGTACTATAAAAGTGTGCCCCAGATGCATCTTGATTGAGCAAAGCTATAAAGACTTGGAAGAATATGGCCTCAAGGCTAAGTGTCTCAAGACGAGACACCAATATTTGTCCAGGTGAATTGTTATGGGGTGTTTGGCCTCAATACAATTTAAATATTATGTTATTATGCAATATTCTCAAAATAAAAAAAATATCTAGTTGAAAAGTCACATGAAAGTGAATAGTTTGTCAAATAGAATTCGATGAGCCATCTTGGTCAATAAAAAGATGAGGAAGCAAAGCACTGAAGGCAAGCCTTGTATGAGTGATAATGTGTAGCCCATGGCCCCTCGGCCATGTGATGAATATATGATTTTTTAAGGGAGATTTCTATATTGTATTCTTGTTTCATCCTCCTCAACTCTTAGATTTCTGCATGTTTGTTTTAATTTCATAACAGGGTCTTTATATAAATCCCGCATTTGTTCATTATGCAAAATATTTGTTTTTTTACTCTTAAAATCCGTGGTAGGGCTGACTAGAATATTCACTCCCAACAACTTTGGACTACCAACATCCATTGTTTCTGATTGCAACCCATAGTTTGTCAAGTTTTTCTGTGATACATTGTGGGAAATGATGGATACACAATTTAACCGGTTTACAATGTTTCATCTTCAAACAAATGGACAAACAAAATTTGTCAACCACACTCTCTCATTTGTTGTGCATGTACACCAATGCACATCCATACACCTAGGATGATAACTTGCTTTATATTCAACATGCCTAAAACATAGATCTTCACAATTCTATGGAGCGTAGTCCTTTCTAGACATGTCTTGGGGTCCAACCAATGACACTCCTGGATATATCCTAAAGAGCACAATTTGGCATGGATTCATGTACACAAGAAAGGGAAGTTGATAGAGCTAGAAGTTTCTACAACACATTTAGCATGCTCACCAACAGGTTCAACAAATACTCTCTCCCAACAATATAAGTAAAAGGATCGCCATGACGCACATCACACACCTAAGGAGTTCAAGGTGGGTGATATGGTCTAGTGGCATCTTTAGAAGGAACACTTAAAGGATCCTCATAGAAAGATTAAGCCTCTACGCAATGGTCCTTACACCATATTGCATGCAACTAGAGAGAGCACGTTTGTCCTTGATCTACCACAATACTTAGGTCTTCATCCATTGTTCAATGTGGAACTCCGTAAGCCATACTTCCTACCTTTACTTATGCCAAGAACAACTCAACATCCTTTAGACTTGGATCCTAAATACTTGCAATAACATCAAATAAATAAATTATTGAAGTCACAACAACACACACTTGTCGATACACACATGAGGGGTTTAGAGTGGTCAAGGTAGGGAAATACATTGATCATGCTAAGTTGTACAATCTTCAACAAGTTTAGGTTCAGTTCTTGTAGTTGACCAAAGATGCGATGGGCGTTATTGCTCCTAAAAAAAAGGTGAATGATCTAAGTGGAGCCACACCTATTTACACTCTTATCCTAAGGATCCTATGCACCCTCAGCTCCATGGCAACTCACACCACTCACACGTCACGATACCCTTGCATGCAGGCCATGCCAAGCGACATATCATGTAGCTCTTGAATGGTGGATAACTCTTATACATGGTACTTTCATGTTGATTTGCACCATGCTAGGTGGCAATTCCAAAGCTTGCACCATGTTAGAGCACTTGCCAACATAACACGCGCCTAGGAAACCAACCACCAACCATTAAACTTGAATTAGAATCTTTAACCTTTACAAAAGATGGACTGTTTTGTAACCATTTCCTTGTAATGGTTTTCTTGTAATGATATATTATAAGCCATTTGACCCTAAGAGGGATCAGCACACAAATGTTACCATGCCTGAAGTATCCAGCATTGAATGGTCATTTTTTTTTCATGGCAGTCTAGGAAAAACAGTTAGGAAGTGTTTCCCTTGTCTGATCACAAGAATCTTCATTCTTAGCCTTGTTGTATAGTATACACCTATGTACCACCCTATTTTTATCATTGAATAGAAGTTGCATTATTTTGCATGTATTTCATGTTCAAATATGTTTTTTGATAGTGTTTTTAAGTTCTCCATTGTAGGTTCTATCACTTTGTGATTTACTAGCTAAGTTATAACATTGTCCACAATGATGCAACCTGGGCCTTGGCAGATCATTTTAAGGTGGAGTGTGCACTTCTTCCACAAGCTTTCCTTCTCATTTGAAACATGATTGTTGTTGTTCCCAAGTCCACAAAAATGTGCATAAATAGAAAACAAGGACCAATTCCCATCTTATCAACATTCAACATAAAGGTCTTATCCAAACAAAGTTGTATGCATATCTCACCTTGAAACACAAAACCCAATTTTAATCATTGAAATGCCATGTTCTATTCTTGAAAGGATTGTCACACTAAAACTCTAGATTCACAAGTACAACTTACCAAATTAAGGGGCGCCCATTGATACTTAAGTCTTATGTCAAATGAAGAACTAGAAGATTTTAGAGTACATATCAAATTTACATGAAGTGACTTGTGAATCTTGATTTTTGCAAATCAGTTGCATGTGACGAAAACTAAGGAATTCATAGTAGATTGAGTTGGTATAGTTTGCAATAATGCCTAAAAAAGGCTTAGTCCATTATCATTGTTTAAGAGTATATATGTGCACGCTAATGATCGCATGCATGTTGTTTAGGTGATAAGAGTGAAATAAACAAGAAGACATTAGGATTATATTTATGTAGTTATGACTCACTTCAAGCTGAAAACACTAGGTAAATAGACAACAATATGTATTGCCTTCGTAATAGAATAGCAAAAATATATTGCAATGTACATAGAGGAGAGGGTATACATAGCTAAAACAAGTTATCCCTCATTTTCTATTGGTTCCACTAAAGGCAGATTCCACTAAGGGTGGCGGCACATGTGAGGTGAGTAAGCATTAAATGTCTGCTTCTCTAGACATGTGCACACACTAATTAGACTTAGTGGAAAAACTAACTACCTAAGTTAACTAAAAGTGCACAATTAATATTTGTGCCAACACCTCCCCTTAAGTGTAACTTAGGGAGGTTCAAATAGCTCAGAAAATGGGTCTTGATGACTAGGTCCGATTAGGTATTCATGTACAAAAACCATCTCTCACAAAGCAGATAAAAATAAGAAAACACGTAAGACAAAACTCATCCCTAAAAGAGAGATACAAATATGAACTATGAAGGAAGGAAGGGCTTATGATGAATTCCCCCCCAAGAACAACTTCCTTCACCCCAAACATTGATCACAACTAAAGATAATGAGATGATGCTAAAGGCTTAGTGAAGATGTCAACAACCTGCTCCTCTAACGACACTATCCTGGATGAGTTGCCGAATGAAGTGCATGTGGATCTCAATGTGTTTGGTACGTTGATGCTCAACTTAGCTACGTGAAATATGAATGGCACTCTGGTTATCACACCAAAGAGTAGTGAGTTTTGTATGTGGAAATCTGAACTCTATCAACAATTGACGAAGCCAGAGAAACCCCTAGCTAGCTAGAACATCACCTCGATACTCTACCTCTGTAGATGATAATGCAATAATTGATTGGTTCTTGCAATACCAAGCATCATGACCTAAACCAAGATGATAGACAAAGCTAAAGTGGACTTCCAATCAACCACATCACCAACCCAATCTAAGTCAGTGAAGCCTGCAATCTGTGAATAAATCCTTAATGTGTAGTGAATACCAAAGTGTAGTGTTAGTAGGAAAGTATTCACACAGGATGCCATCGCAAAATAAGGACATCTCCGCAGTATAATAGGTCAGCATACACGGGATGATTGTCATCAACCGTATTCTCTTTTGAATGGATTGCGTGGATTTGAGCTTCTCTAACTTGGGAAGCCTATAATGAGGTTATAGTTGTTGAGGATTCCAAACACAGTCTGTTGTAACCATGTGCCTAAGATAGGGAGAGTGATATATATATATATATATATATATATATATATATATATATATATATATATATATATATATATATATATATATATATATATATATATATATATATAAGCTACGAAGAGTTGAGAGGGGTTAGATATTGAAAAACTAGGTACTGGATCCATGAAATAGAGGTCTCTTGTAAACACAGTGTAATAGATTAATTCCTGTTAAGTAAGGATACGTTTCTTTGGTGATGTAATTGAATGTGTGTTGTAATCTTAACGCAAACTTGATGCATTGTACATGATAAAGTTCTATATATCTAAGGTTTCATGAGCACTTGGCTATTTCATATTGTGTACTGAATGTTGAATCTATAGTGCTATCTTGATGAACTTCAGATGAGAATCACACTAGCCAAAATATTTGGATCTTTTGTATTTATGCAATATGTCTTTAGCAATTTGTGTTTCTGCAAGATAAGGACTTGTTACCTCTCCCACAATTGTCCTCATAATTAGCAAGTTCTAAGAAACTAGGAACCTCTACTAACAATGGTGTGGTGAGCGTGGAATTGTTTTAGATTATGGAAAAAACAGGTTTTGAAGGGGCCTCGAAACCCTAGTACAAGGAAAGAAAGAAAGATCATCCAAAACCACAGGCAAAGCCTAAAAAACTACAACAAGTAGCAAAAACAGGTTTTTAATGGCCCTGAAACCACCAGAAAGACTACCGGTCAAAACCTAGATTTAACAGAGATCTGGTTACACCAAAGGCAAAGGATTACAAAAAGAAAACAAAGAACAGGACCAGTTTCATAACCAACAAGAGGAACCAGATTATTCATCCAGTTCCAATATCATTTTCATAGTTTCTTTTCCTTTCATAACAGTATCCTAGGTAGTGATTGCCGCCAGCATGGCTCCTTTTTGTGTAACCTTCTTTCTTGAACTTTGTCTCGTCCTTTTGCTAGGTCCCTCCAAGGCTTTGGTCTCCTCATTGGCTCTTTTTCCAATATTGACAGCAGCAACACAAATATTGGACGTAACTTCCTCCATTTTCGTTTTGTTGTCCTTAATAAGTTCTCGGAGGTTATTCTCATATGCTTTGAGCTTGACTGGGATCTCTCTTATCTGATTTTCCATATTGTTGTGGATTGCTAAAGAAAGGATATGCTCTAGTGGTTACCAAGTCAAAGGGATTTGGAAGAATGGTGGGATCGAAAAATATATGAGTTTGCACAGAAAGAGGTGAGAAGGATAGGGTGCACCGAAAATGAACTCATAGAGAATCATATGTATGGTGATGCATACGAAATCTTCTAGTGTGAATTTTCAAGCTTGCTCACTGCACGGTTGGCGAGATTAGAGCATTTTTGTTTTCAGGGTATATCTACATTTGAAATTTAGTAGACCAATGACCTAATTAGACAGTTACAAAGCTTTGAGGTTGTTTGGACCCGTGAGATTGATCACTGGACACAAACCACTATAGACGGCTATATAACATAATTCATAGTTTGTGGTTATATTACTTTCAACGCCGCACAAGATCTATTCATGTGGGGGACTAGAGGGAAGTTTCTGCAACAAATACCAATTCTTATCAAGATGTTGGTCATTGAAAAATCCGTAGTGCGTTACCCGTTCATAATGGAGTAATCTTTCGAGTGCTATTGGGATGTGTGTGGTCAGGATGTGAGAGGGTGCAAAGATAGTTTAGAAAGCTGGCCAATAGAAATTGGATGAGGAGACCAGACAAAAGGGATCAAAAGAAGCTTATGGATACAGAACGAGAACTATGACAACAAAAGATGTGGAATATATCAGGGACTTCACGAGTGATTGTGAATAGAGGTAGAGGTAGAAGCAAGAGTAGAGGTCGAATAACTGTAGGAGATCGGAAGAAGGAAGAATGAGTTGATAAAAGGGTAAGAGAAAAAAGAGTTGATGAGAGAGAAGAAGGTCTCGAGATTGGTGAGATCGAAGAGAAAATAACTAAGCAAGTAGAAGATGATGATAAGGGAAAAACCTTAGAGGAAGGTAGTCTGATAACTAATAATAGATTGCAGTTGCTCAAAGAGACATCTTTCACTTTTGTAAGAGAGTTACCTGATTTTGGGTGTACGGTCCATCGTAGGCACAATATTGGTTTGACTTTTCACACAAGGAGAATTAGACAAAGATATCTTTCACCCCCTCAACGCACATCCCCCAAGCCCATATTTTATAGAACTACTCCTATTTATATTCAACCTCAAAGATTTGTAAGTCAAAGAGAGCAGGAGATAGAGGAATCAAGAAGAAATATCAGAGAGTTAGTAGATTCCAATTTCGAAAGGACAATGCAAGGATTCACTGAATCACATAAGAATTATTTAAGAGAAGTGTCAACGAATTTGATTGACCCCTTATTGATTGAATAGGTTGTTGATTGGGTGTCACAGATCAAATTTTTTGCTGATGAATAGAGAACGTGAACATACACCATTATAGAGACTAAAGATGAGTCAAAGGCGTTTTGATTGCCTGAGCAATTTGTATCACCCTTGGATCACAGGAATATTTTCTATTTCTACAAAGTTTACCATTTTGAACAACTACACTAGTACTTGTAAATAGTCCAACTGGGTTTGCAAGACCATCACCACAGACACCACCAGTGATCACTCCTTCCCAAGTGACTACACTACTTCCAACACCATGAGGTTCTCAAGTATCAATTCCACAAGTTATAGTATCATTACCACCATTTGGAGGAGCGCATATAACACTTCCTTTGCAACCAAACCTAGGTACTATGGCTTTACAGTTGGTGGCCTTCATTGCACTGGTGCCTTATGATGGAACTGCGGATCCAAAGCAATACTTACGTGTTACATGAAATGGCAAGCGAAAGGCATTGTGGATGAAAATATTAAGTATGAGTTCATTGGTGCTTTGTTTTGAAAGGGCATTGGAGTTCATGTTTCACAGGAAATCAGGAATGACAAGTTTTGATGATGTGAGGAAATGGTTGATTGTAGAGTTTAAAGTTAAGAAAAACATAGGACAAACCACACAGTTCTTGAAGGAAATCCACCAAGGTCCAAGGGAAACTATTCATGATTATGACCGTAGATTTTTGATGTGGTCAAGAATGTTGAATTTTCCCTGGAAGATAAGGATAAAGTCGCTTGGTTCATCAAAGGACTACGACTTAAGATCCAGTTTATGATAACACAAACTGAATTTATTAATAAAGCAGAAGCTAGAACAATGACAATAAGAGTGGATCAAACAGAGGATTATAGTACCCTGATAGAGAATAAGACATAGTTAGAAAGCACTCTCCAAGAAATTTTGTAGAAGTTAGAGGCCCCGTAGAATATTGCTGAGTGGCCTAGAATTGGTCTTTGGTGTATTGAGTGTGGCAAAGAAGGCCACCATAGGAATGAATGCCTGAAATTATGTATGGAGTTTTGTGACATCTACTGCATAGTGGGACACTCAACAACTCATTGTTACTTGTTACAATAGTATGTTAGAAATCCACAGAGTATGTACTGTAAATCTACTAATCATGAAGATAGGGATTGTAGGGCTCTACAAGAGTTGAAGGAAGACATTACTAAGAATGTCTTTGCAGTAGATGCACAACAAGAACCAACAACATCATAAGACATTTCAAGAGTAGAAACCCCTCCCACAAGTTTAGCATAGACTGGGTTGGCATGGGCTTAGAACGCACAACCATTTCAACCACAAGGATTAGCTAGTGGAGTTCAAGCTACGTAACTGCTACAATACGCTTATCAATCTACCTAGACTCCTACGCTTCATCAGGCACAATAGGCCGGTTGGGTGCCACATATAAATCAACCCCAATATGGTGGTTATGACACCCAATAATATTAGCAGGTGTGGAATATGCCGCAGACTACTACAAACTTTGGGCCACATCAGGGAGATGGCTAGGGATACCAAGGGAATAGAGGTGGATATCATGAAGGTACGTAGTGAAGACATGACAATGGTCCTAGAGGCCCTATCAGATGTTGTTTGTGTGAGGAACTCAATCATGTACAATGAAACTACCTTACAAATCCACAATGGAAAGCTTACTGTGTTTAGTGCTAAGTATCGAAACAACATGATACTCATGACTATCCCATTTTAGAAGCATAATGCAGAGACTGCACAGTGCAAAATGTAAATTGATTTGGTTTCGAGACCAACCATTATGTATTTATGCAAGCAGTGACAAGAACATAGTACACACAAGGACTACCTCCTTTGGAAAGGTCAATCGATTTTGGCATACGCAAAGCTAAAATAGACACCTCTCCAAATCTAGTAAAAGAGAAGGGACTCATGAAAGAAGCTGTGCAAATTTTGTAGAGCATTCAACATCAAGGTTTAGCTGTAACAAACGAAGCCACACTTGATGCACAAATGTATGGGCAGATTGTGCGGATCATGAAACAAGAAGGGGTTGTAACAACATTGACAGACTTGATGAAATTGCTCAATGCTTTGCAAAATAAAGATATATCATAGAATATCACCAATCTTTTACGCAGTTTGTTCGAACGTGCGCAAAAGGGAAAAGAAAGGCTTGAGAAGATGGTTTGGTTTGTCAAGACTAAGAAACCATGGGATGTCGACAGTAGAGTAGATATAGATTTAGCAGGGTATGAGATACCAAACGTTGTGTTTGATTTTGGGAGCATAGTGAATATGATCCCACGATCTACTTAGGAGGTGATCGATAGACCTTAGAGTTATAATTCCGTAAGACTCAGTTTGGTGGACTATGGTAGGGTAGAGCCTTTAGGATGTTTGAAAGATGTGGAGATTAAAATCATAGAGATAACTCTACATGGTGACTTTGAAGTAATAGATATGAAGACAGAGTAAACTCACTACCTAGCTTTGTTGGGAAAAAAGTGGGCTTATGATGGTAAGATGACCATCAACATGGTAATGAATCAAATGGAATTGCACCAGGATGATTGTATAATCATTATTCCTCTTAACAGAGACTCCAAGTCATACACAATTCCTAAGGAACCTGATTCTCCTTACGTAGCGAGAGGGAACAACTAGATGCACATTGCGACACAGAGTGTACCTGATATACAATGCAACATGCCAACGAACTATATAACTCTCTTTTAGTAGAGCCAGGAAACACTGAATTATGTGATAAAGGGTTCTTTCAAATCTTTGAATATTTCCACAGATGTAGAAGATGAAGTGCGATCTTTGTCTGTACACTCACCTACACAGTCTAATATAGAGCTGTTATATCAAGATGGTTCTACAAATCGTGACTACATCGAGCCTAATTTTGAAGGTATGCTTCCATGGGACCGAGCTTCTTCTGTCAATAATGATTATGATATTTACGTGCTAAATTGGGCTAGAAATGATCATGAGCTTAAACCCTTGTGCATGGTTTATGTGACTAATCAGCAAATACCTCAGTACTTTGCCATTGAAGACCTTGGTGATTTTATAGTGCAGTTACAAATCCATATACCTAAGGACAACCAAAGGGTAAGTGCCCTCAATTATGCATTAAAAGGAGTTGCAGATAACTGATGGGTAGTACATCACAATAGTAGTAAGACATGGGCAAAAGTGTGTGAATTGCTCATCGCATGGTTTCAATTTCTTGTGAGAGTGCAAAAGAGAATGGCCCATATTTCAAGAAGGGAATGCCCCAAGAACCATATTCAACAGTGCGTTGAAGTATGGATGGCTGAAGAAATCAATTTGAAGTATTAGCTGCATTGTTTTATTTACACATTAGGGGTTTTTCCTACTACTTGGTACATTGACCAAGAATGTTGTAGAGAGACACAACACTGGATTCAGTTGTAGAATGACTTTATTCAAACTTTCATATTTGAAAGTGAGAGTTCGTTGGTTTACAGTGCACTACAAAAGATGAAAATATTCTTATACCATGGACGAGTAGAAGATTTGCACAATGATCATGATTCTAAGCTAGAGGAGATGGAGGCTTGCAAACTTATCGATGTTATCACCATGGAAGTCAAGCATAGTCAACAAGATGCCCAGGACCTTATTGACATTGACTATGGAGACTCAGCACATAGGTAAAGCAAATATCAAAATTTAGCCTTGCCATCGGATTCAAGAGGAGTCTATTAATGACTCTGATTTAGTTAGTGAAGATTCTTTAGAACTCGTTGAGTTTTTTGAGCCTAAACCAGATTACAAAATATTACCTAAACCAAGGGATGAAGAAGCTGAAGAAGATCGACTGTGACAAATAGAATTCCCAGAGTGAGAGGGTGAGCAGGCCATTCAATAGTCCATTCCGGAAGACGAGCACAAAGTGTACCAAGAACCTCTAAAGGATTAAATTGTGAACATTAGGTCAGAGGACACACCAAAATTGGCACATGTCGATGACTATTAGGAAAAAAAGGACTTTCAAAAGCATTACATCTTTTGCGGGATTACACAGATGTGTTTCCTACTACTTTTGTATAAGTCAAAGGGGTGGACCCTTATTTAGGGGAAATGCATATATAACTTAAGGAAGGTGCATGCCCCATCAAGAAGAGGCCTTACTGTCTCAATCCTAATTTGAAGATGAAAGTCAAAACTAAATTAAATCATATGCAAGACGCAGGGATAATATTTCCTATGGAAAAAATGGATTGGGTGAGTCCTATGGTTGTACAGCTGAAGAAAATAGGTGAGATTCGTATCTGCAGAGACTACCACATTCTAAATGATGCCTATGTTAATGACCCCTTTCCAATACCATTTAATGATGAAGTATTGGAAGCTGTAGCTAGACATGAGGTGTATTCCTTCACTAACGGATTTAGTGGGTATCATTAGATACCCATCACAGCTAAGGACAAAACTAAGATGACATTTGCTACAGAATGGGGATCATTTGCATATAAGATAATGTCATTTGGTCTAAAGAATGCACCTACGATTTTCTCCAGGGCTGTAGTAACTACGTTCAAGGATTTCATCCATGATTTTCTAGAGGTATATTTAGATGATTGGGCAGTGTTCTCATTGTTTCAAGAACACTTACAAAAATTAAGACTAATGTTGGAAAGATGTAGAGTGCTCAGAATTGCACTTAACTTTAAGAAATGTTTGTTTTTCACACTATTTGGTGTTTTATTAGGCCATGTTGTGTGTAGCAAGGGAATTTTGGTGGATCAAGCAAAGATTGCAGTAATAGTGAGCATGCCACCATTAAATTCCTCCACATAAGTATGATCCTTTTCAGGAGACACAGGGTATTACCAAAAATTCATAAAAGGATACGCATTATCTCAACCCCATTGGAGAAATTACTGCGCAAAGGCGTTCCCTTTGTATGGACAAAAGAGTGCCAAACAACTTTTGTGGATCTCAAATACTGGTTGGTTACTACACTAATTCTTATTTTTCCTGATTGGGATAAACCTTTCCATGTGCATGTTGATGCTTCAGGTACCACATTTGGCACAGTGCTTGTGCATCCCGACGAAGGAGGATTGGACCATCCAATCCATTTTGCAAGCTAAAAACTATCTATGACCGAAAATAATTATACCACAACCGAGAGGGAAGCTCTAATGATTGTATTTATGCTACACAAATTTTGACATTATTTGCTAGCTATCCCATTTGAATTGTTTATCAATCATCAAGCTCTACGATATCTGGTAAACAATCCAATGTTGGGCAGATGGATATCTCATTGGTTAATGCTTTTTTAGGAATTCCACTTTTGAATTAATGTTAAGCCAGGGTGGGAGACTGTTGGTCCTAACCATCTCAGTAGATTGCATAATGATGAGGACCCAGAGGATATCCCCGATGAGTCTCTCGATGCCCATTTGTTTCGAGTCTATGCAATTCCTAAACAACTGGCATAAATTGCACACTTCTTGGAGCAGGGGACGTTACTTGCACACTATACCGAAATAGAAAAGAAGCAACTCTTGACCAAGGCGCTTCCCTTTAGTATTGTAAATGGATTTCTCTATCATATGGGGAAGGATGAGGTTCTACGATGAGTAACACTAGAGCACGAATGACCACAAGTCCTAGAAAAGGTGCATCAGGGCATTGAAGGTTGATATTTTATGGGGGAAGCTACTGCAAGGAAAATACTTCAAAGTGGTATTTGGTGGCCACATCTTTTTGAGGATGTGTAGAGGGTTGCACAACAGTGTTATGTTTGCCAATGTATGGGTAAACCCACTCAAAAGGATGAGATGCTTCTTCATCCCATGTTAGCGAAACAACCGTTTGAGCAATGGGGAATTGATTTTGTTGGCCCCATTAATCCAACAAGTAAACACAATAATGCCAAATACATAATCACTATGATAAATTATTTTACCAAATGGGTCGAGTCTGTTGCTACACCAAGCTGCAAAGCTAAGAACATTGATAAATTTTTGTATGAGAATATCATTACTCAGTTTGGGTGCCCACTGCAATTGGTAAGAGATCAGGGTACACATTTTTTGAACAAGACTATCAAGATACTAACAAAAAAATTTATGATTTCCCATCATAAAATCACGACGTATCCTCCACAAGTGAATGGACAAGCAGAGGCTATAAACAAAGTGGTTGGTAAGCTACTAACAAAGGTTTGTGATGTTAAGAAAGATGATTGGGAGGATTGACTCCCTGCGGTACTCTAGGCTTATCACACTCATTTTAAGTGTGTCAAACTTTATTCCATTCCAGTTGGTCTATGGGATGGACGATGTTATGCCAATGAAATATGTCATGCCTAGTTTGTGAGTTGCTAATGCAATGCGTTTCAATGATGTGAAATCACTTAAAAATTGATTATTGGACCTTAATCGCATGGACGAAGATAGGCACAGAGCTGTATGGGTGCATGAAGTTAACAAAATAAGCCAAAAGGCATGGCATGACAAGAATATCTGCACAAAAAATTCATTGTGAGCAATTGGTTTTTCTATGTGACTGCAGGTTTTGTGCGTTTCTTAGTAAACTCACAATTCGATGGAAATGTCCATATGCTATTCACGAGATTTTGTAGAGTAGGACTGTATTATTATGGGACTTGGAAGGTAATATTTTTCCAAGAAATATTAATTTATGTAGACTAAAAGTCTACCACTGTCAGGCTCACAATTGTAGAAAGAAAGTGTGGTTTCACACATCCCTTTTAGTTAGGAAAGTTACATTCATGAAAATTCTTTGAAGTTTGGTTTGTGTTTTATGTGTGTTGTGTGTTCGACTAAGTTGTTTTTAGTAGAGCACAAGATTAACCATAGTCAGTAACGATACAAGATAGGCATTGTACAATTGGACTAACACATGCTGGCTATCTAGTCATTATAGGCGGACAAGCTTCTAAGTGACGTTCTCAAAGATAGGTGTGGGTCACCTATTAAGTTTGGGAATCATACTTGAACATATCTAGGGTTATGATTATGAATAAAGGTTGTTAAAAATGAGTTATGGCTAAAGCATGCAGGAAAGTGGTTATAACATCATTGTCAGAGTTTTACATCACAATCAGGATCAACTATCTAATGGGTATAGACAACAAAAAGATGGCAACATGTTCCATTAGACATTCTTCAACAGCCAAACTGGTGCCACATCGACCGCATTGAATGCCACATTCATCGAGCTGAATATTTTATTGTGCACAAAATAATGGGGGTGCAACATCAATCAAATTTGAAGCTAGTTTGCACAAGTGAGGTATTTTAGGATCCCAAATATTAAATGTGCAAGATCGAAGGGCCAAGTGAACCAAAAGTGTATAAATAATTCAATTCATGGCATTATAGACCACTAACCTTTGCTAATTGAGTTATGTAATTGCTATTTTGGGTTTAATTTCTCAGCTTTGTGAGCTTCCAAATTTTCTCAGTAAGTAGTCATGGCCACTTCTCCTAGTGCCGCTGAGTTTGAGCATAATTTAAAAAATAGACTCACCGCTTTGAAGGTGGATTTAAGGATAGGAGTTTCACTTCAGTAGATAAAGTTTTCTAATCCTCATGGTAGTGTCATGGTGTAGCATGCACGAAATAGATTATTTGTGCAGAATGGCTTGGTACCTCATTTGGCTAGCTCAGATGCCAAACACCTAATGCGGTTACCCACTTTTGGGAATTGGTCTAGCATAATGAAGTTATTGTTGGCATGATATAACCAACATTGTATTTATTTATTGTACAATGTAATGGTGTATTTGTCCACTCAAGCAATGGATCGTGTAGTTAGAATGCCTGCCTAAGGCAAATCTCTCATGGATTACAAGTCTAAAGTGCCACCAATCTTTGCCAAAATTAAAGCTACTATGGTTAGAGGGAATTATGGTATTCTACTGGCATTTTTCCCTGATGATTGGTGTGGTTGTTAGCAAAATGTAGTTCTCAATGGTTCTAACAGACTACTAAGGCCACAATCGAGGCTACCAAGGGTGTGGTGGATATCACACATCGAATGATCCATGGTAGTGAAGAATTCAATTGGCCATAATTCCTTCTCATACAATTGGAGTAGAACATTCCCAAAGTCTTAGGCACAACAAAGCACACCTTTTAATACCAATTTTTGGTATTTATTCTCGTGTTCACTCAATGGAAATCACTGATGGTGCAAGTCCACCTAGACACTAACTATTGGCTTGATGAACAATTTGCTAATTTGGTTATTTCTTCTACAAATTGATTTCAAGATTAAGTCCCTTTGTTCGACAATTGGGAAAAAGAGCTCATTCATATGGTATCTATGCATCCTCGGATCCCACCGGATGTTATAAATTTTTTCGGCCAACATGTTGTGGTTCAACACCTTCTAGAGGGTACGATACATCTATTTAGATCCATGAGATCCCACCAATGACTACCACACTATTGGGGTTTTCTTGGACATGTCTACTGCATAGCAGGAGGTGGCATTGCAGAAAGCTTAGGCTAAACAATGGGCTACTCCTCTTCAAGTTGTTCCTCTTGAAGAAATACCTCCAAGTTCATCTACTACATCTATCCATAAAAAGGGTAAACGACTAGCTAAAAGTAGCCCACCATTATCGCCATGATGCAAAACAAGGAGCCAAGTTTCTTGGTATGATGTGTTAGGATGTGGAGCTAAAAGCTTCACCAAGGAGCATACATTATCAGTTTTGGGTCTACACAGACACCGGCGTCGGTCAGGAGCGACCGACGTCGGCAAGGTGCAGTTGCAGAGACGCTGACGTCGGCAGAGGGTCGGCCGATGGCAGTCACAGGCAAGCAGCAGGAACTGACGTCGGTTACCTGTGCGTCCAAAAAGCTATTTCCGTGGACAGAAGCGAGTGTTTGCATGATGAGTTTGAGTTGTAGTCTCAAGCTCGCATCTCTATTATTGGCAATACTATTTTTAGAGCCCTTGTTCAAGTGGTTTAACTATTTGTTGGGAGTGCATGCTCAAGTCTCCTAATTCTATATGTAGAATTAGATCTTCCTAGCTTATTGTAGTTATTGTGGATTATTGTAGTAATTCATTGTGTGTGAAGAACAGTACAGAATTGAATCAATCCAGGTTTGTTGGAGTTGATTGTTCTAGAGAGAGAGAGCTCCAAGTTCATCTACTACATCGATAGAGCTCCCACAACATAAAAAGGGTAAACGACTAGCTAAAAGTAGCCCACCATTATTGCCATGATGCAAAACGAGGAGCCAAGTTTCTTGGTATGATGATCCTCATGTCTTGAAGATCACATCTCAGTGCGATTGGCTTGAGCTATAGATTAATGCAATTGAGGTATACAACCTAATGATGGAAGACATGGCGGGTGATTTGTGTGAGGATGAGAATGAAAAAGAATTTTCCTTTTGGAAGGCTATGCATACTATGCAGATCTGCAACATATTGCCACTAGAGTTATGGATTTCCCTTCCGCCTTATCCACCATCCCTTACGATGGACCCCTTGGGTGAAGCAACAAGGATTCAATAGGCTCAGATGGATCCTGCACATGGTATTTTATTTGGAGGAACACCTTTGCCACAACCTTTGGATGTCCTACTAGAAAGTTTACCAGAGTCTACCCTTTGATGCAAATAGTCCATGCACAAGTTTTGCATGGTGAAGGAGGATCTTGAGGACTCAAATGTCATTGAAATAGATGCCCCCAAATCTACTATAGACACTTCCTAACCTTTGACTCCATCTAGTGCTTGGCTCAAGATAACATTTCCATAAGTGGCTACATAGGATGTTTCTTGGGGTTGATTGAGGAAGGGCTCAATTTCTCACTTACAGAGTCAGATGATCGCACGAACCTCTTCACTCTCACAATCTGATGAACCACCTACAGATACTAAGGAAGTTATGCCTAAGTCCCCAATTGAGGAAGAGAAGCAAGATGCATGAGAAGAAGTTGATTGGGCTGCTGGACAACGATGCCACCAAGAAGAAAAGAAAAAGGCCTAGGTTGAAGCTATGCAGAATATGTAGGACACACAAGTACGAGATTAAGCTCCTACCATTTGCAATGCTTAAGAGGCAGACACTGCGATGCAAGTTGCCATCATTAATGACCAACAAGTTATGGTCGAGGAACAACGTCAACATGTTGTCATTGAGACAACACGATAGTGCAACACTGAGATAGATAAGGAAGCTCAATGCCCGTAGATGGAAGATATCACATGTGCACATAGGAGGCCGAAGTCTCTAGTGTTGATGTTGTTGCTTAGTCCAACCCACAAGATTCTCAACCTTCAATTCTGTCTATGGAGCAACCACATTTGGCCACTGGGGAGACTCAACTTTCCCCACAGTAGAATTGGCTTTAGTTTAAACGTCCTTGGATCCTTCGACATAAAATGCAACACTATTGATTACACAACCATTGTCTACTTTGACAAGTTTGTCTTTGATGTCCATGCTAGATGTGCCTGTACCAAAAGCTCAGAAAATGATGTTTTTGTTTCCACTTGATCTTCTTCAGTATGCACTAGCCACTATTTCAGCCACTTCTTTAGGTAGCGCACTGGTCTTAACAGATCTTTCTCTAGATGTTACTCAACTTTCATTGAGTAAACAAATTGAAGGTATGACTGCATTTCAAGAATCTTTGTCTCAATAAGCTCATTCTTTGGTCTAGAAGGTTTCACAACTAGAATCTGAGAATATTGGGTTACAATAAGCCCTTCAACATGCATGTGATGCTCTACAGACTGCTTGCCCAGACCTTGTTTAGTAGGTCACTATTAATCCCAACCAGTCCTATGTAGATTGACTTCCTTTGCTTCTCAATCAACTTATCTAGGACTAGCATCATAGTAAAATGCATACCCAATATGCTTAGCAAAGCTCGATGATCAAAGCTAAGATTATGGAATTATGCGAGTTACTTATCAAGTATCAGATGCAACTCGGTGTTACTTTTCAACAAGATGGGAAAATTACTCGTAATCTGTTGGATTGATGCCAAAAACTCCAAGGCATTTGGACTGATCTGTAGCCTGATTTTGTTACTATGCAAACTACTTCCCCATAATTTTTGAACCCGCAAGCTACTCCATAACCCATGGATGTTGCATTGAACACCTCGATCAACACAAAACATATAGTTACTGATCAAATTATAGGGTGGTAGACTCAGTTAAGCATAATGTCTTTATTGCAGTTTAAGAGAATAGATATGCAGACCACCTTACCTTGATTTTCAGTGATATTGATGCAAAGGTTGCATCTATGAAGGCTAATACTACTTCATGTAATGATGCTGATTTTCAACATTTTCTATATGCTTAGGCTCCCCTGTGTGCATTGGTTTGGGTGGTCCAATAAGCTTTATTGGAATGGAAAACTTATAAGGACTTGGCTATGCTAGACACCTCCTTGCTCCTATAATCAATGATCCTATTTTTGTTCCTTGTAGTCATCTTCTAGTGCTTCTTCGGTAGAGGAAGTCGACTAAGTCTTCAGTGAACCCATCTTCAACCAGTTATCTACCACTTCCTACCTAGTCTTAGGTGCACTATAGGTTCCATTTGTTTTGTTGGCACCTTGTGTTTCATTTATTATTCTATTTCACAAAGATCCGGTTGATTAAAAACCCAAAAGGGTGGCCATTTGGTCTCATTAGCCTACTAAAAAAATGTAAGGGTGGGAGGTTATCTTGCGATCTCTTGTTCAAGATTCTATGATTTTGAATTTTACTACTTTCTAGTTTTATTAATTCTACATTTTCTCAAGATGAGATAACTAATTAAGTTTGGGAAAGTGTTAGCGGGAAAGTGCCTTGCATATATCTCAAAATGTGTTTGGCTTCCTACTAGTGACTCCCATGTGGATCCTATGAGAAACAAGAGACAAGGCCAACTGCAAACGAAATATTACGCTGACTAAGTACAAAACACTGCCAACTATCTATACAAAGTAGCGTCAACTCGAGGTGAAGTGGAAGTGGATATCAATTTAACACCTAATTGTAGTCAAGCATGCCAAAGTGGTGAAGCAAGTATCAAACATTCTTTTGTTGATTAATGGAGATACCATCAAAAGATTGAATTATCCATAGGCCAAGAAAATAGTGCAGAAGTCCCAAGTTGGTTAAGTCAAACTATTCCATCAAATTATTTTGTACGTCTTGAATCATGGAAGATGAATTGCCTATGAGGATCAAGTCATTAACATAGAAGACAAATATCAAAAGGTCATCCCCATCTCTCTGGATGTAGATTGTATGGTCAGAATGGAAACATGTGAAACTAAAAGTAAGCAAGAAATTTCCCATCTTCTCATAACAAGCTCTGGGAGCTTGTTTGAGACCATAAAGTGAATGATGAATCTTGCAAACAAGTGAAGAACCTATACAAATCCCTGTGGCTGCTCCAATAAATCTCTTCATGAAGATCACCATGCAAAATTACACTCTTCACATCCATATGATGTACCGACCATCCTTGTGATGCAACTATAGAAAGTATAAAACAAATAAATCCATTTTGGCAACATGGTCAAAGGTTTTAGAGTAGTCAATCCCTTCAACCTATGAAAAACCGTTTGCTATAAGACGGGCCTTGTACTTGTCAATAGAATCATCTATTTCATATTTGGTCATATAGACCCCCTTACGTCGAACCAACTTTCTTCCTTTAGGAAGATAAACCAAATCCCAAGTGTGATTCTTTATCAAAGAAGAATACTCCTCTATCATTGCTTTAGCCCACTTTGGTATACCTGCAACATCTGAAAACTTTTGTGGATCATCTGAAATAACATGGCTCAAAAGAGAAACCCCAGATGTCTATGAACAAGTGCAATGACTATTAGTAGGATCCCTTGTCCAAGAACTGATCACTTGTTGAGTAATGCGAACCCACTTGGCAAAAGGTGGAGGTGCAAGATCAACAACAACAACAACATGATCAAGAAGTAAATAATCCTCAAGATGTGAAGGAGTGGGTTATGGAGAAGATGAAGGTGTAGAATCTAGAAGGTTGAAATGCTCATCAACTCGAACATCTCGTCAAGACAAAACATCATGCATGATGAGGTCAAAAAATGATAAGTTTTCACATCCTCACAATAGCAAACAAAAATGAGTGGTCAACTCTTATCCTGCATGGATTTGCATATTTTATCAGGAATAAATGCCCAATCCTCACTACCAAAAACTTAGAATGTTGAAACATTAGGGTGGTATGGGACCAAGCCTTCTTAGGTGTCATGTCCCGCATTGCCTTATGAGACATGCAATTTTAAAGTTAGTTGGCACAATTGACTTGTTCAACCCAAAAAGTAGGTGCCATGTTTTTGGATTGGATCATACAATCAACCATCTCTTTCAAAGTCATGTTCTTCCTCTCAACATGCTATATTGTTAAGTGTAGCATACTATGTACTGATGCTGAATACTACACTTGGTACAAAAATCCTGAAATACCTAATTGACAAACTCCCCTCCATTATTTGTGCATATCTTCTTGATAGAAAGTGAGGATTGCTTCTCAATGAATTCTTTAAAGTCCTTAAAGTGGTCAAAGACTTCAATTTTGTACTTAAGAATGTACATCCATGTGCGACATGAGAAGTCATCAATAAAAGTAAGAACATACTTAGCCCTAAAAAAATGAGTGGGAAAGGACATTAAGTCATTATGCACCAACTCAAGGGGAGCCTTAGCTTACGAAGTGTTACCTTTGGGGAAATGGTCTTAATGTTTTCCAAGTACAAAATCTATACAAACAACATCTACAAAAGACACCTTAGGAAGACTTAGCACCAAGTTTTGTGATCTCATCTATTGCAAAACTATAGTTCAAGTGCCCAAAACATTAATGCCAAAGTTTTCTCAAGGAATCAACACAGAGAAATGAGTGATGCCCTTGAAGAAAACTCAAAACTATCAAACACATACAAGCGTGAACTATGATCAACACCCCCTGAAGCAATCACAACCTCTGGATTTTGTAACTCTCTGATCAAAACATTGTGGGGAGAAATCTCCATAGTCTTCCCATTTCCAGAATGACAAATCTGATAGATGGAAAGAAGATTATTAGAGATTTTAGGAACCAAGAGTACATCATTGATGTACCCATCCTGCATCTGAGTAGTGCCTAAACATGCAACATCTAGTTGTGTAGAATCCCCAACTGAGATATTTGAAGTGCCACAATGAGTTTGTGAAGTGAGATGCTCATGTGAATTTGTCATAGGATGTGAAGCCCCTGAATCTAGTATCCAATTTTCCTTAGATGTAATCAAGGCTCAAACTAAAAGTGCTTTCCCTTTATCCTTAGAATAAAAATGAGGAACCACAATCTTGTTTTGTTTCAATTTTTTCTCCAACACTTTCATTCTATTCCAACACTATGTTTCTAAATGACCTAATTTGCCACAAAATGTACATTTCTCATTAGATATCTTTTTAGTTTGAGATGACTATTTGGACTTAGAAGAAGTAGGCTTGGTGGAATTAGAATTGAACTTTGGAGAAGGTTGAGTGGCATCTAGCTTGTCATTGGGATTTAAATTTGGCTTTGACTTACCTTTGCTCTTATTAGGTGTATTGACTATTAATCCCTTGGAATAAGAATAACATATATTTTAACTAGTTTTGATCGTTCCTTATTGAGACATTCACAAAAGGTCTCAAAAGAAGACATATTAAATGCATCACTGAAGACATCCACTTTGGAATAAAAGGTTGATGAAAAGACTTGAAATGCGCCCTTTAACTTAGATATAATTAGAAAAACACACTCATCATCCTTCCTAACCTTACCATAAGATGTTAATTGTGAGTGAGTGGACTTGAACTTGGCAAGAAAGTCTTCAATAGAAGCAAAGTAACTAAGATAAATAGAGGACAAATCTACATCTAACTATACATCTCTAAATTCATTTATTTTCCCAAACAATTTTGAAAATTTGTCCCTTGTTTCTTTTGGTGTGGTGCATTCCATGATATGAAATAATAAATTATTTGAAACATACATTCCAATTAGCCCCATGGCTTCACCTTGTTTGTTAATATACACAAATTGATCATATTCCTATTCCTTTTGAAAAGTTGGCTGAGTACCACTCAACATAGACAATAAACCCTTAGATTGCAACATTTATTACATCTTTGGTTTCCATGTGTGGTAGTTATGTGGAGTTAGTAGATTGAAATTCTTAGATTCAATGAATGCACTAAAAAATGCAACAATCTTAAGGAAATGAGAACACCCACAAAAAATATGATAGCATAAGAGACAATAGGCACTTGAATTGTGCCTTGCAATCCCCCAATTTCTGTATTACACATAAAAGTGAACCCCCCAACAAAAATAAGGTGGCACTTTATAAGTAGTGTGATACAAGTTGTAAAATTCAAATTTTGCAAACAAATTTGAAATAACTACAATTTTATGATTGAATAAATATGATTTGAACTTACATCATTGTAGAGTGAAAAAATACACACTTTAGAAAGAAAGACACTTAGATCTGATGCACAAATCAAAAGATATAATCCTTCTAAGATACCATAAAATAGGATTGTGAAAGTCGTCAGGAAAAACTTATAAAATCTGGAAGATCTGATTGCACACAGTGAAAAAATAATTACATAAATTTGTAGGTCATGAAACAAATAACAAGAGTGAAAAAAAATTACCCTCCCAAGCCATCCAGAACAAAAGATATGCCTCCTAGAAGTTTGTTGCTCAAAACGTAAGTTGCATTGGTGTATGAAGGTGTTAAAATCTAGCACTTGGTCACATGGGCATGATTTTAAACTAACAATAGTGGTGGATCTGGGAGTGGCAGATGTTGGTGCCACTTAACCCAAACAATGATTCCCACACCAAATGCAATCTCCAAACTAGGTTGTGATCTTCAAATGCTTGCCAAGGTTGCCTTGGTGCTCCATTTTATACAAAATAGGACTTTTCAGAAGGCTCTCAATGATAATAATATGACTATGTAGATAGTGGATCACTATTTAGAAAAAAAGAAAAAAAATCCACGTCTGATGTTCCTTGTTTGTCCTGTAGATCTGGAATTTCCAAAAATAATTTAAAAGTCGAAAAATTATGTTTTTTTTTTTTTTTTTTTTTTTTTTTTTTTTTTTTTTATATATTAAAATTTTAATTTTTAATTTTTTGACTAATATTCTAGAAAAATAACAACTTTCTTCATAAAGTTTTGATTTTTTTCTAAAAATAGATTTGAAAAAAAACATCCCAATTTTTACAGATTTTTTTCAAACAAAATATATTTAGAGGATAATTTTGAAAACCCACAACTCAAACTAGGAAATTTGGGATTTGATACCTTGAAAGAAACAAGAAGACCTCATGATTATATTTCTAGAGTTATGACTCACTACAAGTTGAAAACACTATGCAAATAGACAACTATATGTATTGCCTTTAGAATCAAATTGCAAAAGTATATTACAATGTACATAGAGGAGGATATATATAATTAAAAAAGAGTTATCCTTCCTCTTGTTATTAGTTCCATTAAAGGTGGCTTCCACTAAGGGTAGTGGCATATTTTAGGCGAGTAAGCATTAATTGCATTCTTCTCTAGATGTGCACATACTAATTAGATTTAGTAGAAAAACTAACTACTTAAATTAATATAATTAAAAGTGCACAATTAATATTTGATTCCTTATTTATAGGTTTTTCACTCACTATATATTAAGCCACTTTGCATTGTAATGATTACAAATGATAATTCAACTTGATATGGTATTAGACCCAAACAGTTAGGAACCATGTGAGCATATGAAGGAAAGTTTAGTTGAGTTGTTAGAGTGTGAGAGAGGAATCATTCCATTGTGTGTGGCGTACCCTGTTTATGTATATGCTAGGGAGGACACCTTAGACAGGGAGGAAGAGCTTGGTACCTATGCTAAGGAATTTAAGTCCTTAAAATAAATATGAAAAAGGACATACTATATACAAAGAGGTGCTGATATGTTTTTAGTGTTAGAAGAAAACCCCATCGGGGAGGCAAACTACATGATTTTTTATTGGGATTACTTGTGGAAAAAGTGTCCAAGAAGTGGCTAAAAATAGAATTGTCGCACTTTCTTGAAGAATTTGCCTATGGTGTCTAAAAAGAGAGACACATGAGAGATAAAGGTGCACATAGTGAGAGTCGTTGAAGAAGTAAATGGACACTAAGAGTGGCACAACAATATAACGTGAGGCACATAGAAAAACACATTATAGAGGAGTGAATAAATGCAAAGATGAGTAATAGTCATAGTGCAAAGTGGTGCCATATATGAAACTTGATTGATGCATTTGTAGTAGTGGCAGGGCACAATCGTACAATGTTAACAAGAATTACTACAAATTGCATAAGGTTGAAGCATTGTAGAACATGTGTTGAAAATTGTCAAAGGTGTGGTTAGAGCGCAATCGTACAACACCATGTTCTTTCCAAAATTATTAATTTGCTCAACATGTAGGGAGGGAGTGAGGTGTAGAAGGGTTTGCATAAGTAGTAGAGAGGTGTGGTGGAGAAAAGATGGAAACACACTACCGTGGGCACTATTAACATTGTACATCATGTGCACACATCAACGATACACTATCTTATAGTATATGATTTCAAATTATTTAGGGAAAACAATTTTTTTAAAATATTATTTAATTTAATTTATTAAATTAAAATTTATTAAATAATCGCCTTAAAAATATCTTGGGAGAGTTAATTCTATAACTATTAAGCACGGGCTTATATTTACCTGAAAACTTTCCTAGTGGTTCCTTTTAGGGAGTTTGCCATAGTGGTGAATAAATTTTGATTATAAACTTTGTAATTATTTGGATTTAATTGTCTTACTGGTTAAATTAATGTTTTTGTAAGATAAAAATGGCTCATATACAACATTTATTATTATCCGATTCAGATAAACTAATTAGAAAAATTGTCTATGGTGTCATAAGATACTTGTTTGTGAGTATAGCAATATTGATCATATTTTTTTAGATAAAGAAAAGAGACCCAAAATTGATCCTAAATTATGATAAAAGGCATAAAGGCTCTAATGTTTCTAAAATTATTGGTTGATACTATTCTAGTACCAGAAGTAATAAATTTTGTTTCATCGACAATTTTATGGGAAACTCTTAAAATCAAGTATCAGGCTTCAAAGACTGGAAGTACTTTGTATTTTAAAAGATTGTTGTTTTATATGAAGTCACAAGGAGGAGGTTATGTTTTTAAATACCTCTTATGTCTGAAGGATCTCAATGATTAGATATATACCATTAAGAAGCTAGTAGATGATCATGATATGGTTGATTTGGTGATGCATAACTTACCATCATATTTTGAGTCATTTGTTGAGTCCTTATATTTGATTGTGGAAACTCAAGAGCTCAATTTTGAGAAGTTATCAATACTTCTTTTACAAAATGAATAGAAACAAGGTAACAAAAGCATCAACTTCATTTAGTACAGAGAGTGCATTCAATGCACAGTTCAAAGGCAGAAGCATACAATACAATGCTAGCAATTCATCACATGACAAGCAATTTAAGTTCCATTGCCAAATTTTCCAACTGAGTCTCCATTTTAACTTGGATCTCCTCATTGTGTTGCCCAGGCTTGCAATCTAGAGTATTTTTTTTACAAAAATGTTTTGGGTGGGGTTTTGAGGACCAAGCATATTATTTTTTATTTAATTTTTAAAAATATCATAACGAATTATAAAAATTTAGTAAAATTCTAGAAACCATATAATTATATGTTTTACCCAATAAATTTTATTTCAGAAGGACTCAATAGATAAAAGTGATAATTAACTATTGGAAGTTCCATAAGCAATTCTTTAAAATTTAGGCCTTAACAAAAAAAAATATATATATATCTTTAATTTCTTAGCTTCGAAAATCAATCTAGAAAATGTTACAAATTTAGCAAGATGATTTCTTCACAGTTTTTTTTAGGGAGAAATTGATTTCCAGTTGTCAAAATGCTTCATTACAATTGAGCTATTGTCAATAAAAAGAAAACTCGAAAAGTTAAGAACAATGCATCCTAAAAATTAAAGTGACAAGGTGGAACTCAATGAATTATGAACCAAAACCCTAACAAGGAGACCAACTGCTATCAAATAAGAAGATGTAGTAGTGGTGAAAATGTTGTAGTAGTTTTAGTAAATCGAGAGCTACATTTAGAAGTTGTAGAATCCTAGGTATTTAATGTAGCATTGATTGATCTTATTGATTAATATAGGAATATAGCTAAGCTTTAGTTAGAAATGACTGCTCATATAATATATTTGATACTAGGCTACAAAAGATCAAAAATAAAAAAAAAATTGAAGGATGATGCTTATTTTAGATTTACCAATCTATTTGCTAAACAATTTGGAACTAGGGCTTGGACCTTTCAAATATATTTTCACATGGTACACATGACTTGTCCTTGCTACGACCTGGTATTTGCTTGTGTTGAAAACTATGCAGATGACCAAGGAAGACTAATAAATATGTTAAGAGAAACCATTGTAGAAATTAGTGGGAAACATATGACTTATGTTACTCCTATGATAAACCAAAGTCTTTATCAAAATTTTTGATAGACAATATGCCTTTTAGGAAAACAACCATTAACAAGATCTCATTAATGAACTCTATCTTAGTTGAGCCTAATAATAGGGAACCTCAATTGCCATAGAGCTATGAAGAGTTTACTAGAATAAGCAATATATTATAAGTATGACTGCAACTATTTTTAGCTATGATAGAGATTAGGATTTGGATTCCCCTATGATAGCTATTCTTTTTGGAGTGAAGAAGTCATCATCATGACTAAAGAACTTTTAATTGTGCAAATATCATGGCAAACCACATACATTATGAGCTAGAGGCCTTTATGTCTACTCATAGATTCAAATATCCCTCTAACTTGGCTTAGCTAATTTTCTACCAAAATTTCATAAGGTTACCCAATATTTCCCTAGTTAGAGACGATGCTCATGGAAACCTGCAACATGTAACATTATCGATTCCTCTTCTTGAGATATCACCTAATAGCTCAAATAATATCTTTGTTAACCATTTTTGGGTCCCATGTTGGCCATCATAAATGGTTAGAACTTAGTTAGATTCCCCCAGAATTGAAAGGATATCATAAGTGGGAGTATCAAAGGAGATTGGTACTTCTGCCATGAAATGACCATCTTTAGATTGAGAGGCTTCAAACATCAAGTATTTAGTCTACCTATATATGTGATAAATATGATCTTTTCCCTAGAATTCTTTAGATAAATGGACACAATTGATCAACACTATGGAAATGAAAAGGGCATAACCTATTTTTATCCTCCTTCCTATAATTGTTTTGATGTTATACTTGAAAATATGAAAGGTTTCTCATTATAGAAAATAAGGTCAAAGATTTGGGATTGGTATAAGATGATGATTAATGGGTATATGACCTAGAAAAATTATTTTCTAAATGGTTAGTGAGATTAAAGTACATTTTTGAGTTCAAACATGAGTCAAGGCTAGATTTTGAGCAATGCATGAACCTAAAATAACAATTTCAAGAAGTAGCTCAAGAGGAAGGTTTAGAAGCTCTTCCAAATTATGGTAGAATTGTTATAATTGATACTAAATTGGTGTTAAAAATATTAGTTACTCTATGTGATAAATGATCATTTGATCCTCATTTGATAAGTTAATTAGTGATGCGAACATGATTAATTACTCCATGGAATAGAGGGCCAATTGTTCTTCACTTGATAGGTGAATCAATTTTACTAAACTATTTAGTCTCTTCATTTGATATATAGATCAAATTCTAGACGATACTTATTTGATAAGTAGTTTTTAATTCTTAGATAATCAATTTGATAGATAGATCAAATGCTAAAATATATTTATTTGATAGTTAGTTCAAACTCTTAGAAGTTGTTGGCAATATTTTATGTCACTGTGGTTTCTTCATTTATTTCATAGACTCATGCAATGGTTAGTAGCATAAAATTATAACACCACATAAATCATCTTGGGATGAGTGATTTTATTCTATGTTTGAGAGGGGTAACTCCTTTTTATGATGGAGTTTTTTCACGAGGTTTGATTATTTTTTATTGGAAAGCACCAAAAGGAAAAAAATTGGAAATGAGAAATATAAAAATGGAAGAAGAATGGCAAGAGATGAATGTAAAGGTGAGAATCTCATAATGAAATAGACATAGAAGACCACCTAAATAACTCAATTTTGAATTAAATGCGTTAAATCTCTCCTCAAACATGTGAATGGAAATACAAAGTAACAAATGCAATGAGATCAAAATTATTGCATAGAATCACAAAGTCCTCTCTCAAATCTGAATGCATGTATTTGGTACAAAGCCCATTCACTCGAGTTCAGAATAAAAAGTTTACAAAATTTGGATTTTGACATGCAATAAATAAAATACAATATTTTTAGGGCTTCTATATCCATGAACATCAGTGTGTGATTCCATAAATAAAGAACATTAAAAACCACTAGGCAAAATTTGATCTCCACCTTTACTCGTATTGCATTGACAAAATATAGAAAATAACCAGTTGTACACAAAGTTGCAACAAGCCCTATCATAGGGTTGGGAGAAAATAAGAAAACTATTTATAAATAAAATCATCCTTTTTGTACTCACAAAGTCATTGTGTAACTCCTTGATCTTAACTTAACCAAATATTTCACTTGAATTTACTTGGGATTAACCAAAGTTTTCCCACATTTATATTTTATTAGTTTAGGGAAATTTTACAAAATTAAATGCAATAAAAACTCTTACATTTAATAATAATAATAAATAATTGATCTAACTTTAACTCCCAATTCTAAATATCTATAAATTGTTTTGTAATTTAATTCTATCATGACTCTAAATTAAACTAACGTTAAATCAAATTGACATTTAAAATCACTTTGACATTAAATCAATTTGGTATTGAATCAAGCTAAGGATCAAATCAAAATGGTTTCAAATAAAGTTGGTACCAAATAAAATTAATTCCAAATCAAATTGAATTTAACTGCTTGACATTGACGTTGATTTTTTTGTTGTCACATTCGTGAGCATTTGTACTTGATAGAATTAGTAAATGATATTTTTACATACCTAAACTAAGATTTGTCATGACCTTAAATAAAAAATCAATTGATTATTAGAGAATTAATATGATTGGACATTACAAAGTAGTTAAAATTTTGTTTGGGCCCATGAATGCCAGCTCCTAAAATTTCACCAAGAAAAATGTCTATAGATTTTCATAGGAACACCACCTTGAATGGGCTTGTCAAGTCTTATCTATCAGGTGATAGAGTTAGCATCCTCATCGTGAAATTTTTTGATTACTCTTAACCTTGATTTACCTCTATTTTCCTATTAGGAGTGTAATTGGGGGTGTTATCCCAAATTTCCAAAATAGGGGATATAAGTGGCTCTGACTGTGGGACCTCATTTTCTAGAATGATGTAGGGAAACTCTAGATTATTTAGTGACAAGTGCCTTATCCACCTTGTGTATCTTTGTGGGTAACATGTAGCACACACTTTATTATTCTAATATAGCTAACTAGGAGCCAATTTTGCTATTCAAATTGTATGGGAAATGAATACTTGATACTAGGCCAGATCATTTGCTTTGAGAATTCTACATACCTACCCACTCATTTTTCTTCTTGAGAAAGTGCGTTGAAAACTTTTCTTATAAATTTTAACATCTGATGGTCAAACATTACTTACTGCATGGTGGTTCATTGAAAGGGATTTCCAATACTTCGAAAATGAGCCAAAATGGACTCCAGATGTGGCTAATATTATACATGCCTCTAGTAGCTCTTGCACTATATTTTTTGATTGATTTTGAGATTTGATAAAATCAATCAGAGTCATTAATTTTGAGAAATAGAGAAAGAAAATTGATCAATTTTAGATGCTTTAGAGGATACAATTTGGATAGATTTCATGTGTTTACAAATATAAGTTGATTGTTTTAAACACATTTAGGCATTACATTATCCATAATGGATCTTGACTTTTCAATGATAAATTTTAGAGCCTCTTCAATATGATAAACACTACTAAGAAGATCAACCATGTATGAACAATGATCTACATTCCCACTTATTTTCTACCATATTATTATCTTGTTCACGAATTTACATTTATTGTGTAACTTCACTACCAAATTATCCACCATTGATTCAACTCCTACCCTTTGAGCTAAGATTCACCACTTTCCTAATGCATTGATACTGTACATGTCTCCTGAAAGCTTGAAAATTGGTTAAAGGTGGTTATGAGTGGGCATCCCAAACTTTCAAAGTTTGCATGCAAAACCTCTTTCTTGCTAAGCTCTTTTTGATTCAAATGTAGTCTCTCCTTAGAAAGGTTGCAAATCAATATCAAGGAGATTAAGTAAGTTAGACTTCCCTACTCCATTTATCCCTTACTTTGTGTTTCTTGCACATTTTGAGCACCAAAGACACCTTCTACACCATGAAGCATATGCAACAAGCATGAGCCATTATTTCATTTCACTTTGGCTATTTTTCACATCTGCATCCTTTGTGCATGTTGTATCTCACAAACCCCTTCATAATTTCCT